>CM060703.1:7784596-8012416 GCA_030686995.1 Artemisia argyi
GCGCGTTGCAGCGGCGGGTAATCTATGACAATTAACCAGAGAAATAGATCCCGATGAGGCATGGCTCACAACTTTGTATCGGTTCCAACGGGTCCTCTTTGGTTCATTTTCGGATGGCTTTTATTGGCTAGCCAAACCAGTGGCGACACCAGTTTCCGGTTGAACCCGTAGTCTAATCTGGTTTTCAAAACTATATGTGTACCATCAACTTGTTAGATTGTATAAACTTTTGTGTGTTTTATTAGTTTGTACAATATGTATAATAATATGTACTTTTCATTTTAGAGGTATTTTAAAAATAACATTAATTAATGTATTTAATTATTTTATATTTTAATTTATGTTGTAGCTTGTTTAGATTGTACATTGTGAGAATTTTATTGTACTTTAGTAAGGGTGTTTTAATTGGTTGTATTTAATTTGATACCTATACTTTTAACTGGTTGTACAATGTGAATAACTCATTGTATTTTTAAGTAATGAGGTGTTTTAATAAGAGTATTAATTATGTTTTAATTTAATATTGTGATGCTGAATTTTAAGGAAATTGTGTTGATATTACTTGTACCTTTAGCATTAAAAGGTGTAATGTTGAATTTTAAAGTTTGCATTAATTTTTAGGCCATTAATGGCCGAAAATGACGTGTACACGTAGCTACAAAACTTGTAAATGTCTAATTGTATTGATTTTAATTTATTAAATGTCTAATTGTGTTTTAATTGTACATTGTGAAATTTTTTTTGTACTTTTTAGTATGGGGTGTTTAAATTGGTTGTATTTAATTTGATCGCTATTTTTTAACTGGTTGTACAATGTGAATAACTCATTGTATTTTTTAGTAATGGGGTGTTTTAATAGAAGTATTAAATACGCTTTAATTTAATGTTGTAATGCATAATTTTAAGGCACTAAATGTATAATGAGTTATGATATTTAGGCTTACATAATAGACCTACAAATAGGCCTACACCATTCACCTTTTGACAAGTTTCAAACACTTTTTCTCTCTCTTCATATTAACCAATCAAATTTTAAATTCCACTAATCATAATTGTAGGTTTATTTTTAGGCAAACAATTTAAGTCTACAAATTATTTTTCATGTATAATTATGTTTATATTACTTGTATCTTTAACATTAAAAGGTGTAATTTTGAATTTTAAGGTTTGCATTAATTTTTAGGCCATTAATGGCCGAAATTGGCGTGTACATATAGCTACAAAACTTGTAAATGTCTAATTGTATTGATTTTAATGTATTAAATGTATAATTGTGTTGATATTACTTGTACTTTTAGTATCAAAATATGTAATGCTTAATTTTAACTTCTTTTTTTTTTTTTTTTTTTTTTTTTTTTTTTTTTTTTTTTTGGTAATCATGAGTTTCCGACAAGAATATAAGTAGGTAGATAGGTAGGCATCATCCTTCCATTTTTCAAATTAAAAGTGTCATGTATTTATTATTCACGATAAAATTAATTATGAATCACACAATACCTTTCTAGACAGGTTTATTCACGCGATAAAAAAAGTTAAGTTTTGTGTTTAAGTGAATTATTAATTATGGATAAAATTAGTTATGCATTTATTTATTCACTCAAATGAACAGCTGTACATTCATGCATGTATGCATATTTTGATAACGACAATTTTTAAGGTATAAATACTACACTCTTCACCATCAACTCATCAACTATTTCTTCAATCACTAATTCTTCACAAAGAATGACTCCTATTCGCTTTTTGCTACTTTTGATCTTCGTATTATCAATCTTACATGTTTCTTTTGCGACGAGGCGGCTTACTGAGTTGGTTCGTGACTCGCCTAACTTACTTAAGTACCACAATGGTCCTCTCCTAAGTGAAAATATCTCTATTAACCTAAACCTGTTGTGGGTAAGAAGTTTCAGTATCAACCCAAACAGACTCCTCCTGAACCCAAGAATGTTGGTGGAAATAAGAAGAAGACTCCTGATGTGGTTAGTTCTAGTGGTACAACGATCTCTACATCTAACCAGTTTGATGCTCTTAATATGGATGATACGGATACGTTCGGTATTCCTACTGATGACACCAATATGGATGTGGATGCTGGCTGTACAATGGAAGTTAATGAGGATGCGTTGGTTAAGACTGGTATTACATCACAAGAACCCCTTGTGAATGATTTAATGGGAACTAAGGAAGGTGGTTCTACTCCTATAGTTGAGAAAATTAGTAAGCTTGAAAAGCTACTTATCGATGGGAAAGCTACCCTTTTGGATGATAAAGGTGTTCCTATTCCGTCTGCATCTGCCAATAAGAGGGCTAACCCATTCTCTAAGGTGGGTGATATTGTGGTTACTGATAGTGATGACGAGGAGGTTCTTAACACGTTCGACGAATCAGCAAATCTTTTTGGTGGAGGTCATGAGCGTGAAGATGAGTTGGATGACTATGATGATTACTCGAAGCAAATTTATGATCTTCCTGGGGAATTGGATGCTCTTAACGCCATTTATGGCTTTAATCTCCAAGGTCGTAGGAAGTAGGTTATATTTTTGTCCGAGTCTTTAAATGGTTTGTTTTCTTGTCTAGAAAATTGGAAGTATCTTGTTATGTAAGCCTTTCGCCTATGTAACGGGCTGAGATATGAGAATCACTCATATCCGTTGTACTTAAATGTTTTTTGGAGTAATATATTTACCGGGTCGTTGACCTTTTACCCAAAAAAAACTTTAAACCGTCCCAAAAGGCAATTATCTCTGATTTCATCACCTCGTTATCTTCTAAGTCTAGCCAGCAACCCTCCGTAGCCACATGGTGGAAAACTACCGAAAAATACCACACAAAATTATCCAATCCCATGTCGTTGTCCACCAAGCTTGGCAAACAAGTAACCGACCCAAAATACTCATTTGGAAAGTCATTAACTGATAACCACCTTGTTAAACTTGCTTCAAAAGTTGCATCACCAATTGCTGTTAATGTAGTTTTAACAGCTAGTGATGTGGCAGTTACACGTTTTTGCTCTGGCAGATGCGGGACACACAGCTCTGCAGTAGCAAATTCTGTAACTGCCAATGGTAAAGGAAAGAAATATAAATTTCCATATATTTGGGTTGGAAACTCGGAGACACAGTGTCCAGGTCAATGTGCATGGCCATTCCACCAACCTATATACGGACCACAGAGTGCACCATTGATCGCACCCAATAATGATGTTGGTCTAGACGGTATGGTGATTAATTTGGCTAGCTTATTGGCTGGTACAGCTACGAATCCTTTTGGGAATGGATATTATCAAGGGGACGCAAGTGCACCATTAGAGGCTGCATCTGCGTGTCCTGGAATATATGGAAAAGGGGCGTATCCCGGGTACCCGGGGGATTTGCTGGTGGACTCAACCACGGGTGCTAGTTATAATGCACATGGCACAAACGGAAGAAAGTACTTGGTTCCGGCTATGTATGACCCATCGACTTCAACTTGTTCCACTTTGGTCTAAGAAGTAAAATCAAATATGTACAAACGAAAATATGAAAAACAGTAATGATTTAATTTGTTAGTGGTTATATGTATTTATTCGTTTATTCTCTGTTTGTAGGATCCAAAGAAGTATATATCAAATAAACTAGTTATTCTATTAAAGGCACAATATGTTAAATTTTACTATCTATTTCATTTCAACAAGCTTTTTCTTTTTGTATACTTTGACTCCAGATACATGTACGTAATAGATGCACGACTATATGGAACTTGTCTTGGGGCGTCTTTGGCTTGACGATAAAAAGCTCGCCTTGGAAAAAAGACTTTCTCTTCCTAAGTGTGAATCTATACTTTTTCAGTACGCTTTTTAACCAACATACTCAAGTGAAAAAACTAAATCAGTTGAGTTATGTCGGATAAAAAGCATCTTAGCACTTTTTGTAAGTACTGAAAATATAAACACACTCATATAGTCGTGCATCCAACATAACTCAACTGAATAAACTGAATCAAGTTATTCGATGATAAAAGTTAGAGGTAGCAAGACGGACCGACCGAGTGAGTTTGGGTAATAGGTCAAAATAAGTTTGGGTCAAATGAGCCACTATGAAAATCAGGTCGAACATGTTCAAGTCAATATTGCCGTCTCTATTAAAATACTCCGTAGTGATCACCCCTATAGATTGGGATTGTTTTGGATATGGCTTTGACATTGGCTCTTCTTTTAAGTTCTAGCTAGTTTTAATCCACAATACCAATATTGAGGCCCAAATAAAAGTTATGATCATGTATAGTACACTTAAATCATTCTCAAGTTCTGGCTAGAAAAAAAGTTTACTACTCCGTAGGACTTTGCATTATGTACAGAGAAACCATTATTTACTCTTCAAATAAATTTACAATAATGCGTACTTATCTTTTGGGTGACTAGATTTCTTTTAAAGTTTCCAACAAGTATTGCAAAGTTTGATGCATATACATAAAAATTAAAGTAAATTGCAAAAATCCTTCTTGTGGTATGTCAATATTGCAAGTGTAGTCCTTATTTTTTCGAAAGTGCAAGCGTGGTCTCTGTGAGAAACCTTTGGTGTGGATTTCGTTCCTGACCCAAAGTTAAATGACTAAAATGTGGTAAAGTGAAAGGCATGGTCTCACTGAAGTTAAAGGTATTTTAATCATTTCACATTAAATCAGGGACAAAATCCGCACCAAATGTCTCTCACAGAGACGACGCCTGCACTTTCGAAAATGTAAAGACTACGGGATGTTTTTTTGCGATTTACGCTAAAATTATTGAAACTAAATAAATTAATGCATGCACGTATAACTTGATGATTGATGAACTATTAATACATGCACGACCAGGAAGGTTCGCTTGTTCCTTTGTAGTATCCATTTGTTTCTTGATGGCTCACTTTCACCTTTTTTTATAAATAGAGCATTAAAATTAAGGGTTGACTTAGTGCGACAGGTCAACCAGAATAACTTTATATTTTCTATGCTAAGAGTAAGAGGTACCATGGGCTATTAAGCTCGTGCCATGGTACCAGCCAAGAATTTTCGATGGCGCACGACACCGTGGGTGGCGCCATGGCTTGTTGCGCCATGGTGGCCAGCCCACGCGGTAGCTTTTTTTTTTTTTTTTTTTTTTTTTTTTTTTTTTTTTTTTGAAAATTGGAACGTTTGAATTGATATATACCCGTTGGAATTCAAATAGGGACTAACGGCTATAAGCCAAAAAACAAAAAAAAACCATTTTTCAACCATTTAAACTCTATAAAAAACCATACTCACTCACTCTTTAAATCTACACCCATTTCTATCAATCTTTCTTTCAAATATGGATCCAAATAATAATCCCAACGATCCTATGTACGACCCTTATTATGATGCTTTTTTTAATGATGATCGAGAGCGATATCTTCAAAGTTATGCGGCGTACCAGCAATTTGTAGCTTGCATGATCAAAAAGCGGGGGGGGGGGGGGGGGGGGGGGGTCCAGTTCGCATGAAAAGAGAACAAGGGCATACATACCACGCGAACGGAAAGAGGCGGAACAACGTTTAATCGAAGACTATTTTGGCGACGCTGAGAATGATCCTAAATATCCCGAAGATAATTTTAGGCGAAGGTATCGTATGAGTTCAAGACTTTTTAATAAAATTCTCAACGATATTTTAAGCTATGATGTTCAACCTCTTCCCGAGTACTTTAATTTTTTTAGACAACGTTTTGATGCATGCGGTCGTTTAAGTATTTGTCCTCTTTTGAAGTGCACATCTGCCATCCGCCAATTGGCGTACGGCACTGCACCTGATTCATTAGATGAGTATTTGCAAATTGGTGAACGTTGTTCCCGACAATGTTTAGATGCATTTTGTAAATGCATACATGTTTTATACAACGAAAAATATTTAAGGCAGCCCAATGCAGAAGACGTTGAAAAAATATATGCATTGCATGAAGAAACACATAAACTCCCGGGAATGCTCGGGAGTATTGATTGTATGCATTGGGACTGGAGAAATTGCCCAAAGGCCTTACAAGCTCAATTCAAAAGGCGTGATCATAAATACCCAACTCTTATGTTAGAAGCGGTTGCGGATCAAAGATTATGGATTTGGCATGCATATTTTGGGGTTCCGGGGGGAAATAATGATCTTAATGTATTATATGGTTCACCGTTATTTGATGCTGAACTTGCCGGTACAGCTCCGTTATGTCCATTTGAAGTTAACGGCCATACATATAACAAAGGTTATTATTTAGCCGACGGAATTTATCCGACATGGTCCGTGTTTGTGAAAACGTTTAGTGTTGCAAGGTCTGAGAAGTATTTGAACTTCAAAAGGGTTCAAGAAAGTGCTAGAAAAGATATTGAACGAGCTTTCGGAGTCTTACAAGGTCGTTGGGGAATTATACGACAACCAGCACGTGCTTGGCACATCAACACCTTGAAGCTAATCATGTATTGTTGTATAATGTTGCATAACATGATATTGGAAGACGAAGGATTCGAGGTGAATTTAAGAGACACATACGTTGATCCAACTCCGAACATGGCAGATAGTTGGGTCGAAAGGTGTGACTTACATTTGAGAAAAAATAAAGAACTCAGAGATAGTAAAGTGCACGACGCGCTTCGACAAGACCTTGTGGATCATTTATGGAACTTGTTTAATTAGGTTTCTATTTTTATGTATTTTTTTTTAAATGTAATGTGTGTGTGTTTTTTTATGTAATGTTTGTTTTATTAATGTAATGTTTTTTTTTTTTTTTAATGAAGGTTATTTTATTTAATATTATGTATGTTTAATTTTATGTACAAGAAAAAAAAATGCTGACGGCACCAGAATTTCTGGTGCCAAGGGATACGGCCAGAATGTGGTGCCGTCAGATTTCTGGTGCCATAGAGATTTTTGCTGATGTGGCAGTAACTTTTGGCCCATGGCACCAAGGT
Source organism: Artemisia argyi (assembly GCA_030686995.1). Lineage (NCBI taxonomy): Eukaryota > Viridiplantae > Streptophyta > Magnoliopsida > Asterales > Asteraceae > Artemisia > Artemisia argyi. Next base: position 7,791,525 of record CM060703.1, read on the forward strand.
TACCAATGCTCTAATAACTAACAGATATATATATATATATATATATATATATATATATATATATATATATATATATATATATATATATATATATATATATATATATATATATATATATATATATATATATATATATATATATAGGGTAAGGTTCTAGAGAAAAGTGTAATTCGTTAGAAAAGTGAGAAAAAAAGTTGTAGGGTAGATTATGAAAACATTTCAAACTTTGAGGTAAAATTTAAAACAATGCAAACAAATAGCTGGCAACTCATTATCATTTTCATAACAAGAATGGAAAAGAAGAAAAAAAACACACATAGATCGAAACAATCCGATCTTCAAAGAACTCCGCCACCAGCACCATTACAACCACCAGGAACCACCGCCGCCCATCGCCATTATCACCAGGAACGACCACCATCAAATGACCGTCAACAGCCTTCAAATAACCATCATTACATCGCCATTTATCGCCTGGAACCACCATTACAACCACAGCGGGCACCACCACCAGCGAAATGCCACCATCATTAACCAATGGAAGCCACCTAAAATCTTCAAATCACTGACATCAACACCGCCGGAAATACATACACCAGGTGAATATGCGTAAAATTAATGCATTTAAAAAAAAAATCAATGATGTAATGATTTTTGAAATTTTGTTGAAAGTTTATCATCATATAATCATGTTTTCTACCACATATGAAACAAATTCGAGTAAAAAATGCCTAAAAAATATGTTTATTAAAATTGCTCACTAGGTGTTTGATAAAATGTTTGAATAAGATTTTATATAGGTGATGCACTAATTTGAAGCATATGTGTTTAAGATTGAATGATATGACATCTTAGAGCATCTATGTGTCTATTTAGAGCACAGATTACACGTTAGGGCATCATATAATATTAGTGATAGTATTAGTGCATCTGTGATTGTGATTGCTGCATAATGTTTGTATTTTTCATCTTTGAACATATTAGAGCATCAGTGAATATGATTAGCGCATCAGTAAGTCTGTTTAGTGCATTGTCAGACATATTAAGGAATTAGTTTGTATGTTTAGTATGTCCGTTTGTATGTTTAGTGCATCTTTGGTCATAGTAAGGCATCCATTTGTAGGTTTAGTGCATCACTGGAAAATAATTGAGCATCTGTTTGTATGTTTAGTGCATCGATTAACACATTAGGGCATCAGTGAGTATGACTAGTGTAGTGTATCGTCAGACATATTAAGGCATCAGTGTGTATGTTTAGTGCATCGTTGGTCATAGTAGGGCATCCATTTGTATGTTTAGAGCACCGTTGGAACTACTTGGGTATCGGTTTCTATGTTTAGTACATTTTCACACATATTAAGGCATCAATGAGTATGTCTAGTATATCGTTTTTTATGTTTAGTGCACCGTTGGTTATAATAGGGCATCCATTTGTATGTTTAATGCATCGTTAGAACTACTTGAGCATATGTTTGTAAGTTTAGTGCATCGATGAAAACATTAGGGCATCAGTGTGTATATTTAGTGCATCCGTATGTATGTTCAATGCATCCATTTGTATGTTTAGTGCATCGTTGAAAATACTTGGGCATTTGTTTGTATGTTTACTGCATCGATGAAGACATTAGCACATCAGTTTGTTCAGTTCAAGAGAAAAGTGCATTTCGGTGGAAAAGTGAGAAAATAATTGTAATGCACTAAAATTTTTAATTGTGATGCACCAATTTTTATTTTAGTGCATCACAGTTAAAAGAAAAAATGGTGCATCACAGTGTTTATTTTAGTGCATCACAATTATTTTCTCACTTTTCTACCGAAATGCACTTTTCTCTAGAACCATGTATGATTAGTGCATCGTTAGATAAATGGAATTCTAAGAAATTTATTATGTGTTAATAGTTGGATAACTTGACGCGTGCAGCTGTTACTTCCATCTCTGCTGTTTCAATTAAGGCAAAATTATTGGCAGGCTAAGAAGAGGACCAGATCTGACAGCTTGGACTATCATTAGTAGAAAAGCAGGTAATTAGTTACTGTTAGTTATTCAGTTTCTCTCAGCATATAACACGCTTGAACAATTTATTTATGGATGGATCAATCTAGCTTATGTTATTTCTCTAATGGTTAAAGTGGTAATGATCTGAAATTTGGCTAAAAGGAAATGAATCAAGCAGGTCGAAAGTCTCACAAAGTGTTTTGTTACTGCATTCATATTCCTAAATAGCTTTCTATCAAATTTTAAATTTACCCATTAACAGTCCGAAACATAACCCTAGTAATAACAGGTTTGTTTCAATCCTTTGTCTTGTTTAAGATACGCCACAACCCAAATCGATTGCTCATAGCAAACAGGTTAAAAATGGATGAAAATGGCAATAGAAGATTAATGGGAATTAGGGAATCTATGAGTATGATTAGGGCATCGAAAATGAAGATGTTAGGGCATCTATGAGTATATTTAGTGCATCGGAAGGTAGATATTAGGGCATATATGAGTATGATTAGTGCATCAAAAAAATAGATATTAGTGCATCAAAAAACTGCTTATGTGCATTTTAGAGTAAATAAGTTTTTAAAAATAAGCAGGCTTTTTATAAAGCAAATAAGTAGTTTAAAATAAGCAATTCAAAATACCCCATAGAAACAAAAAGACTGGGAGCTTCTTGTTGAAGTGGATGCCCATAACTCTATATCCTTGTAACGTAGTAAGTTAGTAACTCATGTCTGATGCCCATAACTCAAAATCGGATAATTGTTGAATCTGATGCCCATAGTTCCATATTCTGACGGTACTTATTTAATTGTTGAATCTGTCTTTCTAACGTGGAAAACCAGTTAGGTAAGTCAAAATCCTAAAAGCTTTTTGGATTTGAGGTACTTTAGTGTATCTGTTTGAGGTACTGTAGTGCATCCGTTAGAGGACCTTTAGTGCATCGGTTTGAGGTACTTTATTGTAAGGGAATTTCGTGATTTCTATTTGTTAGGATAATGCATTTCCTGGTCGGAAGTTATGGCATCAACTAGACCACTACTAGTATGGAGCATTTATATAGACAAGATGGAATTTGGGCATAGAGCACTGGTTAGGTACATGTACTGAACTGTGATTGTTGTGTACGGTTTCTGAAGTGATAATTTTATATGTATGCTATCTTATTTACATCTTTGCTTTATTTTATTTGCAGATTGAATGGCTTTCTAGGAGGATTCGGAAGGTTTGTTCCCATGACATCTATTTCATTCACAGGGTATAAGCTTTTTATTAGTCTGACTGAATTAAAGCTTTTCACCACTTTCATATTACGTGCAGAGTATGCGTCTAGTTGTGTTTACTGGAGCTGGGTTATCGACTTCCTGCGGTATACCTGATTTTCGTGGCCCCACAGGAATTTGGACTCTTCGGGTAGTGTGTTTGATATAACAGCTAATACTAATATGTATGCCCAAGACATCACCTTGCTATATAGCAACACGATGTATAAACAGTTTGTTAACACGTTTCGGCACTTATGCAATACTGATTAGTTACCAGTAAATGTGTTTTGAACCAACTGTATCAATCCTTTTATTACTTGCAAATTTCAACGAAAATGACCAAATAATTCTAAGCATGCCGTTAAAGTATAAATAAAAATGAATTAAATGTCCTTTCCATTTCAAGATCATATAAACAGCAACTTTGATGGATGTGGAGCAGTCATAGCATGGCACTAAAGTATGTCTATATATACTTGAAATTTTAATTAGGCTTGAGAGTCATTATCTGTGTAAACTTTTAATGTGATCTTGTGCCTGCTATGCAATTTGAAGACCACAATTTTAAGCCTACCATGTCGTCATTAAGTAGCTTCTCTGGGGTGGCAAATATCTGCCAATTGGGTATATTAAAGACTTAAAGTTGGACCTGTAATCTGATTTATCAATGCAGAACATACTCTGACACTTGCCATTGTCGTTTATGTTTGAAAAGTCAGTTAAATTATCAGAAGATTATTTTAAGTTGTTGACAGCTGCCTTTGTTTTGATATACAGCGAGTCGGCAGTGCCTTGCCAGAAGCATCACTCCCGTTTCATAGTGCAATGCCAAGCATGACCCATATGGCTTTGGTTGAACTTGAGAGAGCTGACATCCTTAAATTCGTTATTAGTCAAGCATGCATCCACTAATTTCCTCGGTAAAGACAATATCTAATGCCATTAAGTATGTCTATTCATAACTCAAAGTACTTATGTAAGAAGAAGCGGCTGCGATAATATATAATCCTATGCTCTATTATGACTATAACGAACCAGATGTTATCAAACTTTATATTCTTAGTAATTCTCTTTCAGTTAGTATAAAAAACAATCTTTTAATATGTGACAACTGGCAAATTAGGGAGTTATTTTGAAAACCCGCATTACATTAAAGTTCGTTTATAAATTTATATTTGGAATTTTATTCGTAACGAACTTATAAAAACCAATATTTTGGTTGATTATATCTAAATTTTTATGGAATCGAGTTAGTTTATCGATGTGATGAGAAATTATTTCGAGATTTTATTTGGCACTACGTTGACTCCGGCACTAGGAATAACATAACAAAAATTTAATGTTTTGAATTACGGTTCGACTATATGTTTATTTATTGAACGTATCGTGATATTTTAATTATATTGGAACGAGCTCGGTTTGAGTATGTCGAGATATTTTTGAAGAGTTACGGGTTTTGGTCAGTGTATTCTACACCTAGCCACCTTACCCTTAATATTACTAATACCATTATTATTAGTATCATTATTATTATTGTTAGTTATATAGAAAGAAAGAAGAAAATAAAGATAATAAAAAGAGTAAACTACAAATCGTCCTTGTGGTCTTTTCCTGGAAAACACACAAGCAAACACAACCTCACCAATTTCACTCTCTCTCTCTCTCAATATTTCATCTTCCCCTCTTCTACCAAAACCCTAGCCGCCACCTAATTCGCCGGCCACCACCACGACACCGCCGCCTACCACCAATCAAACCCACCTCAAAAATATTCCCTATCACTAGATCTATTAGATCCACTAATTCAAGCTCGAATTTTCTTGATTTTGAAGATTTTTCGTGACCCTCTCTTGTAATATTGAAGGTAAGACGAGCCACAAGTGCGGTGACTCGTATTTTTATTAAAAACAAAGCTAATGAGTCACGGGGTCGAATTTTTGGGCGAGTTTTTATATAAAAACGAAAGATACATACGGGTTTTTGAATGAAACGTGAGTTTAAACAAGTTTGGTATCCGGGTTTTGATGTTTCTTGCGTGGTCGACATCATAGCCGAGGGTTTCACCCTCGACTTGTGATATTCCGGGCTTATTTTTGATGCTCTTGTTATATATTAATTTGGGTTTCTTTATTTGGATTTTTTTATACTAGTAACTAGTATTTGGATTGTTGGATTTATATTGGTAAAGTTTTAGTTGATGTTGTTGATTGTGGTGATGAGACCGACGACCCAAGGGGTCCGTTTGGTTTGCTTGTGGTTCGTAGGAGCTAAGTCGAGACCCAAGTGAGTCTTTTGGCTCGCGTTGGTTTCCTGATGTCCTTCTTGTCATTATTATTGTTATGTGTTGCTGTTTGATATATTTGTTTTTGTTGCCATGTTGTTGTTATTAGTATTGATGTGGCATTTGATTTGGTTGAATGTTTTGGTTGGGTCGAGACCATTGTGGTCTCGACAATGGATATAATGTGATGATTGAGGATTTGTTGACGAATGGTATATATGGGGACCGATTGTGAGACGGTCAAATTAGATGACGGAGATAGGTTAGTCGGGTGCCGTAGTCGGACCCTATTGTTGTAGCACGTGTTTTGGGAAATTGTTGGACGGAGATTGATTACTTGGTTTGACTTGATTATCATTTTATTTGGACTTGGACAATGAGCCGAGAGTGATGACTCGGACATGTGACCATTTCGTATGACTCGATAATTATTTATAATTAAACACAACTAATAAAACTCGTAATAATATTATTAATAATATAAACGTTTATATAAATATATAAATGTGAAAACGTATATATGTTTATACAAGTGCGTATATTAATAATAAAACGATCACAAGTAATATTATAATAATAACGCGACTATAAATATTATGCTATGAAAGTAGTGTAATAATATTGGGAGCGTTATTATGATTAAACGCTATAAATAACGATGAAATCTTGACGTTGAATAAATATTAAACAAAATAATATCTTTTAATAAACGAGGAAAACAATTGAGTTATACGGGGTCGTGGTCACTTGAGTCCAAGTGGATTATTATTTGTGACGTTTGTGTTGTCACGGATATATGACGATTAATACATTCATTTTCGATAACTACGTAACTTATTTAATAGACGGGTTAAATAAGAGCTATTTAGTTATTTAAATTGAGTATATTAATGGGCATTGTATCCTACGACGCCCATAGGTTGTGGTATGTGTACGAGAATAATAAATTACTAAGTATCTCGTGAGGTTGCCAAATTGACGAATTTGGTAAGCTTAACGGCATAATTAGAGAATTTATTAAACTTTGATATATACCATATAGTACTTTATGTGCAATGTGTGACCTAGGATTCGGGTATAATCTTATAATGGTATATTAAGTAAATAAATATGGGGGATTACCAAATCGACGGATTTGATAAACTTCGATGATTTATTTAAATGATATATTGGGCTAATATTAGACCTATAGATTGTTTTATCATCCTTTTTGTTGTGACTTCTTGGTTTGAGTTGTGTCGACCCACCACCCATATGGATACCAAACGCCAAACAACAAACTAATACAAGATTTATACGAGAAATGGATTTTCGGAAGTAAAATGGAATACGTTCGGGTTTGGGAATATTCGATTTTGAGGAAATGAATTCTGAACGAGTTGATATTATTAGGTCGTGTCGAGTCCGTAGTTGCCGTCTTTTGAGTTACTATACATCTTACATCTATCGATTTCTTTTGATGATTGCTGGACTTGAGGTGAGTCATAGCCCCACTTTTTAATCTTGAACTATGTTTTCAATACTTGGGGTGAGAAATATGCAAATTGTTTTATGTGGACTATTATCGCTTCTATATTCTTTCTAAAACTTGCTATGCGTATGGACTAGGATGTATTGTCAGCTTTAGTCACATATTTTTGTGTGTACTATTCAAGGTTGGCTTATTTGGTTATTGGTGAATTGTCAACTTTAGTCACATAGTTTTGTGTATACTATTCAAGGTTGGCTTATTTAGATACTATATTATGCACCTATAGGTTAATAATACTTCGGAGGTTATCCGAGTATTTATGATATTGCGGGGGTTACCCGAATATCTATGTTAGAGCGGAGGGTATCCATGTATTATGTTGGAGCGGAGGGTATCCGCAGGCTTTTAGTGAATCCTTAGTCTAGCTAGCAAGCGTTTTGCATATATGTCTACTATATTGAATTATGAATTTAAACCTATGATTTCACCAGCGAAAGCTGACTTTTAGCACGTTTTCTCAGGTAATTAAGTGATGATTTGGATGCATGGATTGGAAGGCTCGGCTATGGCACCTGGTTATGGATCTATTTTTCTAAAACTCTGATATTTAATTGTGGACCTACGTTTATTTCTTTTGGGACTGACTCTGAATGATGTTGGGATAAATGTAAACTTTAAAACCCCGTTTTGGTTGTGTTTTTCTTATGTTTACTTTATCTCGTTCTTTTATGTCTTGTGTTGGATACCAATCCCCGTAGCACCCCGAAAGCTTGTTGAGTCTTCCGCTGTACCAAATTTTAGGGGTGTTACAGATTGGTATCAGAGCCAAGGTTATAGAGAACTAGGTAAATAAACACCTAAACTATAACCAATTTTTATAGAAAACGATCCTCGACCAATGCCCGCCAGCCCGCCAAGCCGAAGCGTCTTCGATTATTTTGAGGTATTATGAGATAATGATTAGAAATGAGATTTTTGAGATGATTGAGCTTATGGGATATATTGATTAAGTGATATGATGGCGTTTCGAGGAATAATATGGCTTAATTGTTTTATAAATGTTTTAGTAATGCGGTATTTGAAATTCTTTATTGAGATTATATGATTGGGATTTTTATGATGATTTTGATACGGTATTTTGAGTTCGCGCTTTAGTTTTGAAACACTTACACCTACCCTACGCAGTTGTCACAAACCATTACCTCCTATTCGCAAGTTCAATGTTATTGAGGATGTTCATGCTGGCACGCGTCGCCCAGCACAGATAACTATGGCCCCTGATGACCCATACACGAGATGGTCATGCATTCAGCCACTACTACTTCGTCTTCCCATTGTTGCCCTAAGTCACCGACTTTATCGCCTCGTGGTTCACCTGCTCAGAGATGATGATTGATGGAGTACCCCTCCGACGAGGAGTATAAGGAGGAGTACGAGGGTGAGCAGGAGGATGATGACCCTCAATATGAGGAAGAGAATGATGACCCTCAGGATGAGGAGGAGGATGATCCTCAACAGGAGGAGATGCCTGATGATGATGGTTCGCCAGCACATTCAGCTCATGCTGAGGAGCTCGATTCTCCGATACATCCGTTAGAGCCGGTTTCACCTGATCACTCGTTTTTGTTTGATTCACCACCTGGTAGTCCCGTGGCATCGGACGCGCCATCTGAGGTTTCTGCTGAGCATGCAGAGTTAGGTGAGACTCGTAGGATTTGGACTCGGATTACTACGCAGGGCGAGAGGATCTCGCAGATGACTGATCGACTCGAGATGGTTATTGCTGAGTTTATTGCTGAGTTAAGAGATGATTTGACTAATATCGTGGAAAGGACGACAGCGATTAGGAGAGGTATAATTGAGATACATGAGCAGATAGAGAGTCTGCAAAGAGGTTTCCTCACGGCTTGCGAGGCAGATCGCAAGATGTGGCAGAGGAACACGGAGTTGGAGAAGGAAGCAGCAGACCTCAAGAGAGATAGAGACATACACAGTGTTGAGCTGGGATCGCTATGGAGAGATTTGGATGGTTTGAGATCGGAGTTGAGTAGTCTACGCCAGCTTCATGGCTAGATCAATTTGGATTTGTGTTGTTGTTGTGTTGCTTCTTAAGTTAGGGAGTACTTGGTTAGGAGAGCTGGTTAATCTACCTCTTAAGTCATGTTATCCGGATTGTATGTTTGTCTCGTATGGAACGATTAGTATTTATTATGTCTTTTGGTATTTTGGGACGAAGTGTCGATCGCTACTTGTATGGACGATGGTGATCTCGTATGATATTCTACGGTTTTTGGTGTACATGGAGAATTGTGTTCCTATTTGCGTGGTTGATATTGTCTTGGTATTATATTAATGGCTGTATGACGAAACCCTGTCAGAGCTACCCTAACTGGTACGGCAGCGACTACCCCTGGTCGCCGAGGACGCCGTCCTACTCGAAATATTGAAACCCCTACTCTTGACAACCTGGACACTACTAATCGCAACAACAGGAATCAAAATTTTGATGTTCAGGGAGACAATGATCATGTTCCACCTAATGCACCTACTGTGGATCAAGCAATGATCAATCAACTTGTGGAGCAACGAGTTGCTGAGCTACTAGCTGAGTCAAATCATTCCAACAACTCTGTTGGAACATTTCCACCTGTTCGTGCTAATGGATGTAACTACAAGGAGTTTCAAATTTGTGGACCTATTGGGTTTGGTGGAACTGAAGGAGTGGTCTACTTGGTCAGGTGGATAGAGAAAATTGAGTCGGTGTTCAATGTCAGCAATTGTGCGGAGAATTTTGAGGTAAAGTTTGTTTCTTTTACTTTCAAGGATGAAGCTTTAACTTGGTGGAACAATTACCGAAATTCGGTTAGGAGTGATGTGGCTTATGCTATGACTTGGGAGCAATTTAAGTCTTTGCTGATTCAGACTTATTGCCCAAGAAATGAGGTTAAGAAGCTGAAGATTGAGTTTTGGAATCACAAAGTGAAGGGTACTGATATGGCAACTTACAATCGTCGTTACCAGGAGTTGGCCTTGCTTTGCCCAGATATGGTTAGAACTGAGACTCAAAAGATTGAGCGGTATACCGATGGATTGCCTATGGCTACAAGGAATGATGTGATTGCTGCTAGACCTGCAAATATCCATGAGGCCATCACAATCGCTCAACAATTAATGGATTCATTGGATTTGGAAGGAGCTGATAAGGATAAGAATGGAAAGAGAAAGAGAGACCATCACTCTAAGGGTAAAGATCACCGAAACAAGCGACAAGCTGTTGCTAAGGCTTATGCCATTGGGAATGAAGTTAAAAGGAACCAAAATGGTGATGCACCCAAGTGTGGTCGTTACCACCAGAATCATTCTGGATGGTGTAGTGTAATATGTCAAAACTACTCAAGGAAAGGATACACATCTAAGGATTGTAGGGCTCGACCTCTTGCTATGGTTCAAGCTACTCCTGAAGTGAGAAGTAAGGCGGATGTTACTTGTTACGGATGTGGAAAGAAGGGACATTATAGGAATGAGTGTAGGGAATCGTGGAACCGAGGAAATCAAGGATCGGGTGGTAATGGGTACAATCATGGAAACCGTGGAGTTGGAGGAAACCGTGGACGACAAGATAATGGGAACCAAGGTGTGGAAGCTGGAGCTGCTCATGGGAGAGTGTATGCACTCGGGAACGAGAGAGGAGAAGGTCCGAACGTCGTTACTGGTACGTTCCTTTTCAATAATCGTTATGCTTCCATACTATTTGATACTGGTGCCGATAGAATTTTTGTGTCCACTGCGTTTACACCATTACTAGAGAAACCCCCGATGGCCTTAGGAATTGGGTATGATGTAGAGTTAGCTAATGGAAACATAGAAAGGATTAAGACTATCATTCTCGGTTGCACGTTAAATTTCTTGAATCACCCTTTCAACATAGATCTTCTACCCGTCACGTTAGGAAGTTTCGATGTCATCATTGGTATGGATTGGTTGTCGAAGTATCGTGCTCACATACTTTGCGATGAGAAGATCGTGCGTGTGCCTTACGGAAAGGAGATTCTAAATATACAAGGAGATCGAAAAGGTTCGAGGAGCCCATCCCGGTTAGCAGTCATTTCTTGCACTAAGCTAACAAAGCTAATGGAAAAAGGATGTTACCTTTTCTTAGCTCAAACCTCTGAGAAAGGAGGGAAGGAGAAGAAGGAAAGATGCATTGGAGATGTGCCTATAGTTCGTGATTTTCCTGATGTATTTCCCGATGAATTGCCGGGAATCCCGCCTACTAGACAAGTGGAGTTTCAGATTGAGTTGATACCTGGTGCTGCACCTGTGGCACGAACGCCTTATCGACTTGCACCCACTGAACTGGAAGAATTGTCGAAACAATTAGCGGAGTTAGCCGAAAAAGGATTTATAAGACCAAGTTCTTCTCCTTGGGGAGCCCCGGTCTTATTTGTGAAGAAGAAGGATGGATCGTTTCGTATGTGTATTGATTATCGAGAGCTGAACAAGTTAACGGTGAAGAATAGATACCCGTTACCGAGGATCGACGACTTGTTCGATCAGCTCCAAGGATCGAGTATGTATTCGAAGATCGATCTGAGATCGGGATATCATCAGCTTCGAGTTCGCGAGGAAGATATTCCAAAAACGGCTTTCAGAACCCGTTACGGGCATTACGAGTTTCAGGTGATGCCGTTTGGGCTGACTAACGCACCGGCGGTATTCATGGATCTCATGAATTGGGTGTGTAAGCCTTACTTAGATAAGTTCGTGATTGTGTTCATCGATGACATTCTAATTTATTCGAAGAATGAAAAGGAGCATGAAGAGCATCTAAGGCTTATCTTAGAATTGCTCAGGAGGGAGAAGCTATATGCCAAGTTCTCCAAATGTGAATTTTGGATTCCGACGGTACAATTTTTGGGTCATGTGATTGATAGTCAAGGAGTTCATGTTGATCCCGCAAAAATTGAGGCTATTAAAGATTGGGCTGCACTGACCACCCCAACAGAAGTTCGTCAATTTTTGGGTTTAGCCGGTTACTACCGAAGATTCATTGAGGGATTTTCAAAAATTGCAAAACCGTTGACCAAATTGACCCAAAAGAGCATTAAATACGAATGGGGAGATAAGGAAGAGGAAGCATTTCAATTACTTAAGGAGATGTTGTGTAGTGCTCCCTATCTTGGCGTTACCTGAAGGTAGTGAGGACTTTGTCGTCTATTGTGACGCTTCGCATAAAGGTTTGGGAGCTGTGTTAATACAACAAGAGAAAGTGATAGCCTATGCTTCCCGACAGCTCAAGAAGCATGAGAAGAACTACACCACCCATGATTTGGAGTTAGGTGCTGTGGTTTTTTCCTTGAGGATATGGAGACATTACTTGTCAAGTGTGTTGTGTTTACTGACCACAAAAGTCTACAACACATCTTGAATAAAAAAGAGCTCAACATGAGACAACGACGTTGGATTGAGTTGCTAAGCGATTATGATTGTGAAATTCGCTACCATCCTGGTAAGGCAAACGTTGTTGCTGATGCTCTTAGTCGAAAAGAGAGAATACCACCATTACGAGTTAGGTCATTGGGAATGACAATCGTATCGCCGTTACCGTCTCAAATATTTGAAGCTCAAACGGAAGCGTTGAAATCAGAAAACCGACCTGCTGAGAACATATTTGGGATGGCTGAGAATGAGAAAGGATTTGTTAAGCGTTCTGATGGAGTATTATGTTTTGGAGATCGGATTTGGGTACCTTTGTATGGAGGAATTCGAGAGTTGGTTATGCTCGAGTCGCATAAGTCAAGATCCTCTATTCATCCTGGATGTGACAAGATGTATCAGGATTTGAAAAAGCTATATTGGTGGCCAAACATGAAGGCATATATAGCGTTGTATGTTAGTAAGTGCTTGACATGTTTTAAGGTTAAAGCCGAACATCAAAGATCGTCAGGATTATTAACGTAACCAGAACTCCCAGTTTGGAAATGGGAACGGATTACAATGGACTTTATTACCAAATTACCAAAGACAGCTAGCGGTTGTGACGCTATCTGGGTAGTTGTGGATCGGTTGACTAAGTCTGCTCATTTCCTGGCAATTAGTGAAGATGATGGCATGGACAAACTTGCGAAGTTGTATGTGAAGGAAATTATTTCTCGTCATGGAGTTCCGATATCGATTATTTCTGATCGCGATAGCCGCTTTACGTCAGCTTTGTGGGGATCACTTCAAACCGCTTTAGGGACGAGACTTGATATGAGTACTGCATATCACCCCCAAACCGATGGTCAAAGTGAGAGAACTATTCAGACTTTGGAGGATATGCTTCGTGCATGCATAATTGACTTTGGTAAAGGCTGGGAGAAGTACCTACCCCTCGCGGAGTTCCCTTATAATAATAGCTACCACACAAGTCTTAAAGCTGCACCATTTGAAGCTTTATATGGTCGTAAATACCGTTCGCCTATTGGTTGGGCCGAAGTTGGAGATAGCCAACTCACAGGCCCCGAACTTATATTGGAAACTACTTAGAAAGTGACTCAAATTCGTGATCGATTACAAGCAGCTAGAGATAGACAGAAAAGTTACGCCGGTCAGAGACGTAAACCCCTAGAGTTCCAGGTTGGAGATAAAGTGACGCTGAAACTCTCGCCTTAGAAAGGTGTGATACGTTTCGGGAAACGTGGGAGACTCAACCCCCGCTACTTTGGACCATTTCTTATTTTGGAAAGAATTGGGCCCGTGGCTTATAGGTTGGAATTACCACAGGAATTGAGTAAAGTTCACGATGTGTTTCATGTTAGTAATTTGAAGAAGTGTCTTTCTGATGAGACGCCGGCTATACCGATGAAAGATATTCGTGTTGATGAGAAATTAAATTTTGTGGAAGAGCCGATTGAGATATTGGATCGTGAGATTAAGCGACTCAAGCGAAGTCGCATTCCACTCGTCAAGGTTCGTTGGAATTCCCGACATGGACCGGAATTTACGTGGGAACGTGAGGACGAGTTCCGAAAGAGATATCCGAAGCTTTTCACTTCGTAGATGGATTGTTCCGAGAGAAACCCGGGACGGGTTTCTTCTGAGCCTGAGAGGATGTGACAACCGGCAAATTAGGGAGTTATTTTGAAAACCCGCATTACATTAAAGTTCGTTTATAAATTTATATTTGGAATTTTATTCGTAACGAACTTATAAAAACAAATATTTTGGTTGATTATATCTAAAATTTTTATAGAATCGAGTTGGTTTATCGATGTGATGAGAAATTATTTCGAGATTTTATTTGGCACTACGTTGACTCTGGCACTAGGAATAACGTAACAAAAATTTAATGTTTTGAATTACGGTTCGATTATATGTTTATTTATTGAACGTATCGTGAGATTTTAATTATATTGGAACGAGCTCGGTTTGAGTATGTCGAGATATTTTTGAAGAGTTACTGGTTTTGGTCAGTGTATTCTACACCTAGCCACATTACCCTTAATATTACTAATACCATTATTATTAGTATCATTATTATTATTGTTAGTTATATAGAAAGAAAGAAGAAAATAAAGATAATAAAAAGAGTAAACTACAAATCGTCCTTGTGGTCTTTTCATGGAAAACACACAAGCAAACACAACCTCACCAATTTCACTCTCTCTCTCTCAATATTTCATCTTCCCCTCTTCTACCAAAACCCTAGCCGCCACCTAATTGGCCGGCCACCACCACGACACCGCCGCCTACCACCAATCAAACCCACCTCAAAAATATTCCCTATCACTAGATCTATTAGATCCCGAATTTTCTTGATTTTGAAGATTTTTCGTGACCCTCTCTTGTAATATTGAAGGTAAGACGAGCCACAAGTGCGGTGACTCGTATTTTTATTAAAAACGTGGCTAATGAGTCACGGGGTCGAATTTTTGGGCGAGTTTTTATATAAAAACGAAAGATATATACGGGCTTTTGAATGAAACGTGAGTTTAAACAAGTTTGGTATACGGGTTTTGATGTTTCTTGCGTGGACGGCATCATAGCCGAGGGTTTCACCCTCGACTTGTGATATTCCGGGCTTATTTTTGATGCTCTTGTTATATATTAATTTGGGTTTCTTTATTTGGATTTTTTTATACTAGTAACTAGTATTTGGATGGTTGGATTTATATTGGTAAAGTTTTAGTTGATGTTGTTGATTGTGGTGATGAGACCGACGACCCAAGGGGTCCGTTTGGTTTGCTTGTGGTTCGTAGGAGCTAAGTCGAGACCCAAGTGAGTCTTTCGGCTCGCGTTGGTTTCCTGATGTCCTTCTTGTCATTATTATTGTTATGTGTTGCTGTTTGATATATTTGTTTTTGTTGCCATGTTGTTGTTATTAGTATTGATGTGGCATTTGATTTGGTTGAATGTTTTGGTTGGGTCGAGACCATTGTGGTCTCGACAATGGATATAATGTGATGATTGAGGAGTTGTTGAAGAATGGTATATATGGGGACCGATTGTGAGACGGTCAAATTAGATGACGGAGATAGGTTAGTCGGGTGCCGTAGTCGGACCCTATTGTTGTAGCACGTGTTTTGGGAAATTGTTGGACGGAGATTGATTACTTGGTTTGACTTGATTATCATTTTATTTGGACTTGGACAATGAGCCGAGAGTGATGACTCGGACATGTGACCATTTCGTATGACTCGATAATTATTTATAATTAAACACAACTAATAAAACTCGTAATAATATTATTAATAATATAAACGTTTATATAAATATATAAACATGAAAACGTATATATATTTATACAAGTGCGTATATTAATAATAAAACGATCACGAGTAATATTATAACAATAACGCGACTATAAATATTATGTTATGAAAGTAGTGTAATAATATTGGGAGCGTTATTATGATTAAACGCTATAAATAACGATGAAATCTTGACGTTGAATAAATATTAAATAAAATAATATCTTTTAATAAACGAGGAAAACTATCGAATTATACGGGGTCGTGATCACTTGAGTCCAAGTGGATTATTATTTGTGACGTTTGTGTTGTCACGGATATATGACGATTAATACATTCATTTTCGATAACTACGTAACTTATTTAATCGACGGGTTAAATAAGAGCTATTTAGTTATTTAAATTGAGTATATTAATGGGCATTGTATCCTACGACGCCCATAGGTTGTGGTATGTGTACGAGAATAATAAATTACTAAGTATCTTGTGAGGTTGCCAAATTGACGAATTTGGTAAGCTTAACGGCATAATTAGAGAATTTATTAAACTTTGATATATACCATATAGTACTTTATGTGCAATGTGTGACCTAGGATTCGGGTATAATCTTATAATGGTATATTAAGTAAATAAATATGGGGGATTACCAAATCGACGGATTTGATAAACTTCGATGATTTATTTAAATGATATATTGGGCTAATATTAGACCTATAGATTGTTTTATCATCCTTTTTGTTGTGACTTCTTGGTTTGAGTTGTGTCGACCCACCACCCGTATGGATACCAAACGCCAAACTCCAAACTAATACGATATTTATACGAGAAATGGATTTTCGGAAGTAAAATAGAATACGTTCGGGTTTGGGAATATTCGATTTTGAGGAAATGATTTCTGAACGAGTTGATATTATTAGGTCGTGCCGAGTCCGTAGTTGCCGTCTTTTGAGTTACTATACATCTTACATCTATCGATTTCTTTTGATGATTGCTGGACTTGAGGTGAGTCATAGCCCCACTTTTTAATCTTGAACTATGTTTTCAATACTTGGGGTGAGAAACGTGCAAATTATTTTATGTGGACTATTATCGCTTCTATATTCTTTCTAAAACTTGCTATGCGTATGGACTAGGATGTATTGTCAGCTTTAGTCACATATTTTTGTGTGTACTATTCAAGGTTGGCTTATTTGGTTATTGGTGAATTGTCACTTTAGTCACATAGTTTCGTGTGTACTATTCAAGGTTGGCTTATTTAGATACTATAGTGTGCACCTATAGGTTAATAATACTTCGGAGGTTATCCGAGTATTTATGATATTGCGGGGGTTACCCGAATATCTATGTTAGAGCGGAGGGTATCCGTGTATTATGTTGGAGCGGAGGGTATCCGCAGGCTTTTAGTGAATCCTTATTCAAGCTAGCAAGCGTTTTGCGTATATGTCCACTATATTGAATTATGAATTTAAACCTATGATCTCACCAGCGAAAGCTGACTTTTAGTACGTTTTCTCAGGTAATTAAGTGATGATTTGGTTGCATGGATTGGAAGGCTCGGCTATGGCACCTGGTTATGGATCTATTTTTCTAAAACTCTGATATTTAATTGTGGACCTACGTTTATTTCTTTTGGGCCTGACTCTGAATGATGTTGGGATAAATGTAAACTTTAAAACCCCGTTTTGGTTGTGTTTTTCTTATGTTTACTTTATCTCGTTCTTTTATGTCTTGTGTTGGATACCAATCCCCGTAGCACCCCGAAAGCTTGTTGAGTCTTCCGCTGTACCAAATTTTGGGGGTGTTACATAATAAGCAATTAGCATGCCAATTTTTTAATGTATTTGTTTCAGTTTAAATTTACTTTTCTGAATTAACTTATTTTAAAGGTTTTATGAGTTAACAGTATACTAATTGAGACTTTTGACCCGTTTGAAAGTAGGTGCAACAATGAAGTGAAATTTATTCAAAGAAAAAAGGAGTTGCGGGTGAAAATCATGAAGTGGCAATAGTCATACTCCAACAGCGTTTGAAAGTTGGTGCAGCAATGAAGTAAGTCCGCATTCAGTGTTAATGGAAAGTAAGGGGTGTTTGGATTAGCTTATCTTTGTTTTCTCTAATGTCTTACTCTATTTTACTAAACCGTGTGTTATTGTCGGGTGGAATGTTATTTTGGGACGGAGGGAGTAAATTGATTA
Source organism: Artemisia argyi (assembly GCA_030686995.1). NCBI lineage: Eukaryota > Viridiplantae > Streptophyta > Magnoliopsida > Asterales > Asteraceae > Artemisia > Artemisia argyi. The sequence goes on from CM060703.1 coordinate 7,809,459, forward strand.
TAATTAGAGGCTGATTTGGTGTTTTTTGAAATGTTAATAGGAGTTGAATACGGTGAAGGAGAAGATAAATGCGAAAGCAGAAAATGCTAAGGAGTTGGAGCGAAAACTGGAGTGAGGTATGGGCCATCGCTAAGGGAAGTAAAGGAGGAGGAGAAGAGTGTATTGGAAAAAGATCTCAAAAAGTTTAATGATCTGATCGAGTAGCTGTGGGATCACGAGCTGAGAGCTGAGAAGTAAATGGAGGAAAAAGAGAAGGCATTAGGGGTTAAAGTAGAGAAAGGAATAGGATTTGTGCGAAAAATAAGGACTTGAAGAAGAAGGTGGAGGAGCAGGGTTTGAATATGAGGGATGCTGAGAGAATGCACAACCAGGTATCTTGTTTTGAGTTTTTGACATATTTTTTAATGGGTTTGGGTTAAAACAGCTCGACTTTGATGTATCGATGCATATTTGTTTTGTGCATTGATGGCTTTGACTTCAGAACTAAAAAGGACTATTGGTGTTCTTGCGGAAACTGTAAGTATCTTGTTGCAAGAAACAAATAGTCTCAAATTATTGCTGATAGTCAAGTGGTAAATGGTCTAACCCGTCTTATATGCTCATAATTGTGATACAGGACACATGGTATCGTAGAGTCGTCGAGTGTTGGAACCAGATGAGATATGTTATACATAAGGATTCCGTCAGAAATGTCATGGATATGAACTCAAACCTAGGTGGATTTGCTACTGCTTTGAAGGACAAAGACGTTTAGGTGATGAATATTGCTCCAGTCAATGCCTATTCCAAGTTGAAGATTATCAAATTTAAATTGTACATTAGACGTTAGTGTGTATAAAATTTTTATTAGTATAATTTTAATAACGATAACAAATTTATGGCATAAGTTAAATATTTTTTTCGTGTACAGTGAATAATCTTTTTGTTTGTTACAGTTAAGTTGAAGATTATCAAATTTTAATAGTATATCAGACGTTAGTGAAACTTTATTAGTATAATTTTAACAATGATAACAAATTTATGCCATAAGTTGAAGATTTTTTTTTATTTTTTATTTTTTTTTGTGTGTACAGTGAACAATCTTTTTGTAGTCTTTTCGTTTGTTACAGTTAGACTCTAATGTTAGATTTAGGTTGAATTTTCAAAACAGCCCCTGAAAAAAGTATGAAACAAACCTTATAAAATAAAAGAAGTTATAATAAGGCCCTTGTAGTTGGAATGAAAAAAGGAGGGGAGAGAGGAGGGGTGATTTATACACTTTTCTCATTTTTCTACCAAAATCAACTTTTCTTATGATCCAACCTATATATATATATATATATATATATATATATATATATATATATATATATATATATATATATATATATATATATATAGGGTCTCTTTCTTACGAGAACCACTTTATCTGCAAGAACTGCGAAAACCACATTTTACAACTAATAATACATAATGTACATCATTTAATGCTTCATAGTATTTTTGTTATTTTTATTAAATTCAAAAGGGTATAATTGTAAAAGACATTTTCACATTATTTTTTATTTTTTTTATAATTCCCGTTTTTTATATATCTTAAAATTTGGATTTTTTTTTTTTTAAATTATAACATTTTTTCAAATAGTCATGGTGCATACATGTTTTTTTCTTATTTTATTTTATTTATTTTATTTTTTTAAGTAAATGTGCGTACATGTTTTTTTCCTTCAAAATGTAAAGGTGCATACATGTTTTCAATTAGTCAAAGTGCATACATGTTTTTTTTCCAAATAGTCAAGCTGCATACATGTTTTTGTAGTTAACATTTTTTTTATCAACCTGCCAATACTTTTATAAACACAAATTAAGAACATAAATCATTATCAAAAGAAAAACGAGATTGATATACTTAAATGTTACATTTCGCTTTATTACAAGTACAAAAAAATGAAATAATCATATATCTTCAAAGGTCGCAAATTATCTTCATGTATAATCGTGTTTATTCACTTCCCGGTCTTGAATGATATCATCATCTTCATCAATCATTCTGAAACAAGTATGCACGAAAATAATTAAACCACAAATAAATAAGAAACGAAAATTAATCACAACAACTAGCATAACGCATATGCACAATCTTGTGTATATTAAACTAATCATGTAAACATGTTTTTTTAATCATAAATAGTACAAAACATATATGTTTTATAATCCAAAACACAAAACATATATGTTTTATACGTAAACATATATGTATCTTTCCAAAACATATATGTTTTATCCAAACACAAAACATGTATGTTTTTTTAATCTATACTAATCCCAACACAAAACACATATGTAATCATAAACACAAAACATATATGTTTTTTTAATCTATACTAATCATAAACACAAAACATATATGTTTTTTAATCCAAAACAAAAACGCAACTAAACAAGAAAACCTAAAAAATAAATTGCACAAAACCGTATAAACAACAAAAAAAACAAATAAAAAAGTTTGACCTTTTATCATCCAAATCAGTGTTTGTCTAGTTTCTCTGCCTAACACAAAGGAACCAAGGAACAAGTTTTGTTCTTGATTCTTATTTTATATTATTACCCACTTGTTGATTTGATTAATATTAATATAATGTAGCAAAAGTAAAAACAAAACACATCATTTGTCCTCCCTTTGGTTCTGACGTACACCACAAAGAAAAAAAATAAGATTTTGATTACAACACAAACAAGATTTTTCATCTTGCTTTCTGACGTACACCACACACAAATGCAAACCACATTTTGCCCATATATATAACGAACATCAAATGTCCAAACAATTATTAAACATTTAAACCATAAAACTAAAGACGGATCTAATAAAAAAATAAAATTCAAACCTTTAAGTGGCGATGATTTGGTAATGTTGTTCTTGGGGGCGGTGATAGTTCTTGGCGGCGGTGACGGATTCAGACGAACCATCACACGCGGCGGTGATTGATTTGGTAATGTTGTTCTTGGTGGTGGCGGCGGTTTACATGATGGTGGTAGGAGGCGGTTTATTACTTTGTATAACTTAGCAACGATGATTTTATAATTAACAATAGATCGATCTATACCAGAAGCAAAAGAGTGGGCGTATTTTTTTGGTACACACGAAGCAAAAGAGAGGTGGCTAGGGTTTTTGAGAAGATGAGAGATCAAAAGTGAAAGAGAGAGAGATCAGGAAATAATAAAAAAGGGGAAACGGTTTTTGCTATATAATCATTTTTTCATGGAAGAATTAAATTCCCATTTTACCCCTCATGTAATATTTTCTATCAAATTAAGTTACATATATTTTCAAAACTGCCATTACGCATTAACATGATGTACCTTATGTATTAGGAGTAAAAAAGGTGGTTCTTGCAGTTCTTGCAGTTAAAATGGTTCTCGTTTGAAAGTTACACTATATATATATATATATATATATATATATATATATATATATATATATATATATATATATATATATATATATATATATATATATATATATATATATAACAGGAGGCGTATGACGTCATTAATGCCACCTCAATGCCATGTAATTATAATATGTCCATGTCATCACATTCTGTCCATGTAAGCAATTTTTATAAATTTTTTTAAACCCACAAATTCAGAATTATTAATTTTACTAAAAAATTCGGAATTTTTTTAAATTTTGCCATTTGCATGGATCGAACCTGGGATGTTTGTAACATTAACAAGCATGATAACAACTAGACCAACACATGTTTTGGATTATATCTTGCAAATCAAAATCTATAAACCTATGTAATGAGATAATTATGAGAATCCCTACAAGTTGGGTAACCCTAATAAAAGATATAAACCAACCGAAAAAAACACATTCATAATAACGTAATACACATTCATCCCTTCATTCATAACTAAATCATTCCAGAAAAATACCTAGGTCTTACCCCTATTTGATCTTAAAAAAAATGCGATCAATATTATCAACAACTTGCTTTTCATGAATTGAATTAGAAGGTATGTTCATAAACAATATCCAGTAACAATATCAATTGTAATCATGTTTGATATGCTGATTTTATGTGTTTTTTAAAGGACTTTATTGATTTTAATGTTTGTTTTATGTATATGTTTCTAGATAATGAGTTCATGCTATAAGTTAATGTCCATGCAATGCCGATTTTTATGTAAGTAACTTTTTCGTAGAAAGAATACAACTATGGGTATTACAAAGCCTAATATATTTTTTTCATTATGTAGATGTTGGTTATATTCCCTCCCCATAAAACCCTAATATATTTTGCTGAAGATGAGCTGATAACCGATTAAGCAAGAAAGAATTCACTTACTGGGCTTTTTCTGGATTTCAATGAGGTGATAAAACCTGGAGATAAGTTGTTCCAGACAACCCCTTAATTTATTTGTAACTAGGGTTATGTTACTACATGCTTTAATGATCTTCATGTGTTATGTTCTACCCATAATTGTACTTTTGAAATTTCTTATATACTTATTCAGATATGAGCATATGAGACAGAATCATGTTGGTGTTTACTGTGAGAATTAAACTCAAATTGTGGAAGAAGTTTTCATCCAAACGCTCTATGAGGTTTTTATATTGCAGAAGGTAATGAACAGAAGAAGAAAAGAATGAAAGCCGAACCAGATGTAATTATTGTAAGCAACTCTAAATTATTTTACAATTTTACCTTAATCCATCATATTCATAGTTATAATAATAAGTATCTTTTTATTGGCATAGGGACCTCTCAAACAACATGATTAGTGGTCCAATACCGTCTCCACTTTGTGATTTGGAACACCTCTTGAAACTGTAAGTCCTTTTCTCTTTCTGAAAGTATTTCAAATAAGCTGCCAGCTCCAAGGGCGTATGATAATGAGTCATTATGCTCGCCCAAGAAATAGAAACACTGCAAGAAAGAAGGCATTAGCTGTTTCCACATAATATGTAAATACATAAAACACGCATCCTGCATATCTAATTCTACAAGGAACTTCGCAGAAGTAAAAGATACCAGGAAACCAAAACAAATCCCTTTGAAACAACTAAAGCAACCAACTATCTCTGTTTCTCATCAAACCATTCATCTTCGTATAAACTCTCTCTGGGTAAATATAAGCCAAAAGATCAGTAAATCCACTGAAATTGACTTCCTTTCCATATATTCTCAGCAGAGATATTAATACGTTTATACCTAAGATCACAAAAGACTAAAAATAAAGTAGATCAGGTGAATATGAAAAGTACATAACATGAATAGACAAATCTGAATAAAAATTCTAAACGAAAGTGCGCTTATGTTACTTTTCTCAGCGTTGATGTAAAATTACCATACTTTGAACTCAACAATACTCCAATCCTTTCTATTCTCATTAATTCCACTGAAAATATTAACTAATGTTCGATACTAAGAACTATTTCTGAGCTATATTAAGATGTGTACTTGTGAGCTATGTTCAAGCTCTTAAGCAAGCTAAACTCAACCTTCAAACTTTAGGCTCTGTTGCAAAATGACAGATAATATCATCTCAAATCAAAGCAATTCGTAAATTATAAAGAAAGCCTATAAATATCTCACACGTCACAGCATACATATAATTCCTTTTCAACACCATCATCTTTTATAGTGTAACTTCTCAACATATGTTAAGCAAGAATTTAGAAATATAAGATATTTTCAATGATTCATGATCCATTCCTCGCTACATACAATCTATTCCTATTACTTCCTTCAGTTCTTAATTCTACCTAGCTATCGACAACATCAGTTACTTAGCTTCACCCTAAACTTCAGCAACAATTAAAACACTAGCATATGCACTCCATGGATCCATGTGTAGAAAAGTTATGACATCTTTTTTATCCATTAATTCCTGCAGGTAACAGAGCAACCATTGATGCTTCAAGGTGGTGAACTGAGACCTTACCAGTTAGAAGGGCTTCAGTGGATGCTGTTGTTGTTCAATGACAATCACAATGGAATATTGGCTGATGAAATGGTATTAGCCAAGACAATTCAAAACCATCTCCTTGATAGCGTTTTTCATGGAAAACAAGGGCGTTACTGGGCCCCACTTAATTGTGGCCCAAAAGCTGTACTTCTAAATTGGATTAATGAATTTTTAACATTGGCTCCCACTCCCAGGTAAGGCAAGATATGTGTGCAGTCTGAAACATATGGCTTTTGTCATATAACTTCATACTGATTTTGTTTTTCCAATCTATATGATGGATGTCATGATGAGAGAAAAGCAATGCAAAAAGAGTTATCAGAAGGGAAATTTAGTGTGTCAATCACACACTACGATCTTATAATAAGAGATGAAGCATTTTTGAAGAAAATTCATTGGTAAATGTAAGTTCCAATCGATATTCAGTGGTACTTGCATTATCTTCTTCAACTGCCAAAGGTATTTTTAATCCTTCAAAGCTGAATTTGAACTTAAGAAAATAAAAAACTGATACTAATTTTGGCAGTGTGGTCCAAATAGGAATTGATAATGTTATAGCAGTCCAAGTTTAAGAACTTGGTACTAATTTAGTAATTGCTTCAAAAAATCTAATTAAATTATCTCACATCAGTAAGTTATGTTTTTGTAGGAGCACAAGCTACAAAGTTCCTTTAGCTATGTAGATTTGATAAGAATTTGTTCATGACATTTCAACAACGGCGTTGTAATACTGACATCAATCAGAACTTCCATGAACTATTAACACATGAACACGGAATAAACAAGAAGTTTAAGCTGAAAGCAGCATCCTCTGATGCAACTTAAGATTTGATTAAGCCCCAAAAGTATGTTATCAGTTTCTTGGATGTTTTGTTTAGGTCTATAAGGCCATATGCAACCGTTGGAATGGTTAGATCTATACGTTTTTCATGTAGTGTTCAGAAAAACTCAAAATGAAACAAATGTGTTTCCATTGGATCTGTCGCCCCACGCTTGCAGCCAACATACTATTCTATTTCTTCCTCCCCAAAGTAAGTACATTCAATAGGTCTCATGCTATATAGATTTTCAATGACTTCATGTATAGTTGTAAATAATTGTTCAATGACATTTGAGGTTAATATTCATTACATGGTTTGCACCAATGTTGTGAACTAATGAAACTAATGAGAAGAGACGGTTCATTGTTTAGACAGCTTATGAAAGAATATTGGCCACACTCTCAAATCTACAGGACTCCAATATTTGAGGATGCTGTCCCCAGCACTTATAAATGGGTTGGCTTGGGTTGTTTTTTAATCTTAAATGGGTCAAATAGATGGTAAAAACTGGACCCAAAAATTCCCAACATCTTATCAGCTATTGGCGCACTTAATTGATTCCATCCGCATGTAATACTATGATATATATCAATCAGTAGTTTTTATGCGGTACTTAATATCAAATCTTTAGACTTCAAACTTACAGGCAATTGAAGTGGTATTTTGATACACCGGGATCTGCTCAAACCGAATCACTTAACCAACTTGCATTGGGATTGGACAGGAAAAGGGTTGCGTTAACTCCACACAAGACAAACTAGCTACTCAAAAAGCTGTATCTTTCAACTTGAATTGGTACGTCGACAATTGCATTTGTATCTTCTGATGTTCATTCTGATTACAATATATTGAATTTGTTGTGTAGGTTCCTAGAACCCATCATATTTGGAAATTATCCGGAAGAATGAAGGGTATTCTAGGTTATTTATTACCTGACTTCCATAATGATTCTATCGGGAAGCTAAAGAATGTATTAGACTTCATTGGCATCAACCATTATACAAGTTTCAATGTAAAAGACCGTATACACTAGACATGTGAACAAGGAGGACCCGGTGTTTCCATAACAGAGGTTATTTTCTCAGAACTGCAATTAAGAACAATGTTTCAATAGGAGAATCTGTATGAAATCCTTCATACACCCGCTTTATTTTGATTTTTATAAATAATTTATGAATTAACTGCCTGTGTACTATGTAGACTGATTAAGAAGTACCATACACAAATCCTCAGCTGGTTTGTTGGACAAGGATCTGACCTGCTCTTTTGATTTTTGGCGATTAAATAAGGTTTGGTAACTGAGGAGCGTGAGAACATTGACAAGGATGCAAAACCATTTGCCAAGAAGACGAAAGAGATTGGCCACCAAGGATTGAGGCAAGGGACAAGTAACTTTCTTTCTCTCTGTTAGAGGGGACGTTTTAAGGCTTCCTTTCAATTTGTATTGCAAAAATAGTATTACGATGCAAGTTAAGTATTTCGTAGTTTTATTCAAATATTGGTCATACGAGTCTTCTTATAGACTTAAAGTACTTAGCCTAAATTGTGTTTTAATGTTATGGAGTAAAATTTAACACCAATAGTTGAGTGGCTATCTTAATTTACCCATTATTTTGTAACTTGTGATCAGCCCATCAATGATGCAATTGTTTTCAAACTGTGCCACATGGACAAAGTATATATGAGTCTGCTGATAAGCTTGAGCTTCAGGTATTATTTTGATCATCATAATTTTGTGACTTAATGCTAGCTCTTATAGTCTATGAGACTGCCTTTTATTTTATTTGTTTTGAATGGCGTGAGACCGCCTTTTATTGTTTGTTTAATAAACATGTGGCTTTTGTATTTTACTGAATACCTTCTATTGAAAACTAATCATATGCGGGACTTGCTGGATTCAACCTTGCTGTTTGAGCTAATGAAGCAAATTATGCTTTTGACAAGTCTTGCTACATAAACATATTATTATTTCTTATTTGTTAGTGCAACTCATGAATAAGGGTTTAAGTTCGCGGTTTCCGACTTTCATGATCATATCGTTATGAGTCGGATACTTTTTCCATTTGTTTAATCAGAGTCCTTGATTTTGATTTAATTGTTTGGATTTTGACTTTTAAGGAGAGACATATAATGGGAGTGTTAAAATGTTCTTTTTAAAATCCATGTCGAAGCTGGAGGTTTTTTTGTAAGGGATAACCAAGCTGGTAATTTTGGGAGTGTTTAAATAAAAAAGAAATCACAAAATTTTCACTCAAATAAGATGGTACTAAGTGATTATATTTAGCGTATTTGTTGTTTGTATATCAAACTGATTAGAGAACTGCAGGCGGGTCGGAATATAATATCCAAGATAGCCCATATTGAAGTTATATATCCTGACCTATTACTCAACATGCTCGACTTGCACCTTTTTCCACCTTGGAAGTAACATAGAGTCATCTTATTTTGGCTGTTTTATTGCAGATGTTGCTTTTATATTTAAGCTTAATTGGTTAAATAAATGTTAGCATTACTCACATTTTTTTAAAATTGGTGTCTTATGGTGCTTCAAACATGTATTATGGGTAAACATGTGATAAACAAGTTGAATCTATCTCATGAAAATGAAGCTTTCAAGATGACCTTGGGTTTAGAGCAATCCATGCCAAGCATAAATTGGTGAGTACTACATTCTAAAATGAACTTATGTTTTTCAAAATGGACTTTTTATTCACATTCCGTTGTTACTACTAGGAGTTTCATGACTGGAATTCGGTTTGCAGAGCTTCCAAGACTATAAGAAGAGTTGGTGAATCAGCTTTCCATGGTTTCACAAAGAACTTTGGACACTTGAATTCGAAACTAAGAGATAAAACCGGATATTAGTCTTTCAGGTGGCCGTAGGGGTATTAATATGGTCGGGTTGGTCGGGATCGGGTCAATTCGGGTCAGGTCAAAGTCGGGTTGAGACTAAAAAAAATATACCCGAATCCGATCCTATTTGAACTCGGGTTAGTCGGGTTCTAATCAGATCGGGTCAAGTCGGGTCCGGGTCTAGGCCATTTATAAAATCACAGAATTTAATTTCTTAAACTTATTAGTTAAAATATTAAACAACTCAAAGATACATGTATAAATCATATACGTATTGCATTTGTTCATTGAGTGAGCTTGTTGCAAATTTGCAATAAGCAAATGTGTAAATATTGAATAACCACAATTATAATGCAACTTGTAATTACGCAAATGCATGCAACCATGCATGCTAACAACAAAATGAAATGTATAAGTAGTTACCAAATAGATAATTATGTGTTTGTTGGAGATTTGCAAGCAGTAGTCTTATTGCAGACCTGCATATTTGCAAACTTGCAACTTGCTTTAGTAGGCAAATATTAAGAACATACAATAATAGGAAAATAAAATAACAAGACTACCATGACTTGACAATAATTGCAACTTACAAACTGTATCATTCAAATAACAATAGTATGCAAATAACAATTGCATTCTTGCAGACATTAGGCCTTTTGGTCACAACAAAATTTGCAACAAAATAAACCACGAAATATTAGTATCTTTAGTGTAAGTATGTCAATTCTTGAAAAAATAAAAAATAAAAAATAATAATAATAATAATAATAATAATAATAATAATAATAATAATAATAATAACTCGGGTTAGTCGGGTTGACCCGAACCCGAATAGGCAAACTATTTTGAACCCGATACCCGACCTTATTTGAACTCCAGTTAATCGGGTTGACCCGATTGAACCGAGTTGGATTTTGAACCCGATTAACCCGACCCGAATATCCTTATTCAGGTTCAAGTTCGGGTTCGGGTCGAGTCCAGGTCTGGTCGGGATTTTTGACACCCCTACAGGTGGGTTTTGGAACAGAGCTAAAAAAAGTGGTCTGAAACTGAAAGAGAGAATTGCAAAAATCGTCCTTAAAGTTTGGTCAAATTGCACGTTTCATCTCAGATGTTTGGAAAGTGCAAGGATCGTCCTTTTTGGAATACCTGTTGAAATATATGTTTTTGTATAATAAAACAGAAACTTAACCTACATTTAAAAAGTAATAAATCTTTTGGCTTCATATAATTAATTAATAATCTCTTTTTAGAGCTTTATGTAAGGATCTCAACACTCATAGACAGATCATACAAACCTAATTAGTTGATCACAAAATAATTAGATATGTAAAGAAAGATTCAGTTTCACGATATTATCTAAGACTTGAAAACACTAATTAGCTAACGAGTTTTAAAATGCAATGCCAAACGCTGACAATTATTAAACCAACTGACGGTATGGATTATATCTGTTTGTGTGCAGTTGAGGGAGTATGTATATGACACAAAAGACTAGATCAACCTAATATTGGATGATAAGCAAAACCGTCTTTTGCAAATGGGTATTATGTCTCTAGAGTGAAGAGTAAGAATGGATTGAAAGTTTTTTTGTTGTGAAAATGATGGTAATGGCTTTATTTCATATACAACGTTGTTACATTAATGTGTATATTTTAATTGTTCCATAAATGTTAACGTTAATATAATTTTATTTTTAATGCATTCAATATAAAAATTGGTATGTTTATATCTTATTTTACGTAAACTTATGAAGGAAATGGTTCCTCTTTCAGAATTCAGATAGTTGCATATGTACATCCTATAAAGACTCATTCGAGTGTTGGTTATACCTAAAACTTATTTTTTGTTAACTTTAGTTTTTTAACGATGTTTATAAGGCTTGCTCGCTCATTGAACGGGCTATGCTTTGACACTTTGTTTTTGCGTAACACTTTGAAACTTTTTTTCTCTCAGATTCGATAACACTTTGATTTTTTTTTCTCTCAGATTCGATAACCGTTTATTTTTTTTTTCGTTCTTAATGCATTAAAAAATCGGTACATTTATATCTTATTTTTCGTTAACTTATTTTTTCAAAACGACAATTACAAGTCATGCCCGCCCATCGGGCGGGCTTTAAAAGCTAGTATATATATATATATATATATATATATATATATATATATATATATATATATATATATATATATATATATATAGTAAGGATCCAATAAGAATATTAGTTAAAATGAGAAGAATAAGAAGTAATTACATCAATTAGATCTTGCATCAATGGTTGTGATTACTTATGGCAAAATGGTAATTAACAACTAAATATTCCCCACCTTTTAAAATGCATGGAGGATAAATTTGTAAAATTTACAAGTCCTCACTAAATTCTCACAAAGCAGTATACGGGATTTTTTTTAATGCTTTTCTCAATTTCTATAAACCTTACTATTCCATCTCCACATTAATTTACGATCGGTCGTTAGTGGTTACGTAACTTATGCATCTAATCATTTGAATGAAGTTTGATGCATTTAAATACATTGATGCATGGTAATTTTTTGCCATAGGTTATCGTGTTTCATTTCGCACCATGCATCTTATTCATTTGAGAATCGAAATATGTTTTTGCATCTCATTTTCAATCCATTTGGGTTTTATAGATATTACACATCATACATTTTTTAAAAATGCATTAACACCAATATAGAACTAGTAACTTTATACAAACAATGCATGCATCTAAACATCTTCATTTTTTAGATGCCTCTAAACATCTTCATTTATTTCATGCATCTACTAATCTTATTTGTACTTCAAAACCTGGACATGAAACCAATGCATAATGCATGGATGCGTCTAACTAATGAATGGATGCATCTAATTATATTCATCATATTCGGGACATTAGCGATGCAAACATATATAACAGATGCTAGTACTAATATCCTTAAATCCACGCATGTAAACATGTTCATATTTTTAAGCCGATATGCATCTACTCCATCGTCGACGAATCTCATCCTGTACAACTCATTAATGGAAATGTTCATCGATGCATGCTTTTTTTTTCCCTGATTATTATTATAAGGGGTGTGATCAACCTTGGTGCATATTAGTAATTCATCGTATCTCTCTTTATTGAGTGGGTGCATCTGCATCTCGACATTCATTGTTTTCATCATCATCATCATCATATCATCTTAACATCTCATCTTTCACTCGGAACCACGACCACAGTCGTCCTCTATAAAAATAAAAGTGATTTCTTGATGTAGAAATAAAGGAGGCTAATTGTTAATCAAGAGATGCAAGAGAAATGTTATGAAATTTTTTTCAGGAGTTTAAGAACAAATTGTAACTGATTGCACCTTTATTAATCATGATGTTGTTCTTCCATTCGTTTGAATGAAAAAGAGTAATAAATCACCTATATTTTAGGAAGCCACTATATTCAAAAGAAAGCTACTTATCTTAGATGACAATAATACCCTTAAAGTCTTTATTAAAATGATTGGTCAATATCACTTCTTATTCTTCTCATTATAACTAATCTTCTTATTTGATCCTAACTCTCTCTCTCTCTCTCTATATATATATATATATATATATATATATATATATATATATATATATATATATATATATATATAAAATTTATTATTTAAAAATCAATATTACTATTTGAGCCTTTAAGTTTCTCAATTTTACACTTTTCACCCTTAACGAAAAATATTTACGTCGTTAGTCCAAATATGTATATATTTACATTTTAGGTCCAATTATATCCATATTTACCTTTTTAAATCCCAAGTTTCAATATTAACAGTTTATACTCTTAGAAAACAGATTTTACACTTTTTACCCAAAGTTTACACTTTTGACACATTTAGTCCCTAGTTATCGAATTTTTGCAAAATTAGTCCAAAAATTACCAAATTCAAAACTTAACATTTTTATTATTTCAATAAGCTCAGGAAGTGTAGAATAGCTTATTTCAAAAGCTTATTAGCTTATTTTCCTTATTTTTCATAAAATGGGCTTTAACGAGTCTAATTAAGGCCCGTTAACAATTTTCGATCCAAAGGGTTTGGGGAAACATTGGGTTTATCAAAATCCATATTTTTAAGTCCTAATTACATTTCAAAAGAGCTTTTTCACCTAGCTTATTAGAAAACTAGCTTTGGGCTTATCGGCCCATGTAGGGTTTTTATTTCCTGAAAAATCTTATGAAAACTCGTTTTGCTTTAGGCTCGTTCAAGTGACAAAATTAAGTTGTTAGGCCTCGTTATTTGTCATTCTCGTTAATATACCAGGTAGACAATTAGATTGTACAAAAATATTAGATGGTCATGTGTCGAATATTAAAATGGTGAGGTCAAAGTGTATGGTCAAAACTCATGCGTATAACTTATAAAAGTTGAAAAAATAATCTAAGTGTTTTAGTGAAATCGTATAGGTCCAAATTAACTTAGAAACGTGTGATTTCTATTATGTATATGTTAATATAAGTTCAAAGTTATTATAGGTTCTCGTTAAGTACATAGCTAAATAATAGTACGATACATAAAATATATATGTTGTTTTTATACTTTACGAGTTATAAGCCTCAAGTGATTGTGCACAAACATAAACATACATATATACATAATTAGAAATAAAGTTTCAAGGTCTCACCTCACCTATAAAAAGTGGAGTAAAATGAGTGTAGGGATCGTGTAATGGTACAATAGCTTCGTGGTTCACTTCACGTTCCACCAAAGGTTCAAGAGGCTCCAAGCTTGGTTTCCTAGATTCACTTTGAGACGTGGTACTCTTGGCGATCCGTTTGTCCTCCAACACTTCCTTCTCGTTGCTATTTTTGTGTAAGTGGCACGTATGAGTGTATGTGACGTTTTGTGATTGCATGGGAGGCTTATATAGGGAGTTTTTGAGTGTGTAGAGACAAGATAAGCTCATAAAGGTGGAGGGTGCATTTAAACGAATAGTATTGCCACAAATATTGCCCAATCGAGTTTGTACAAAGCTTAGATCTTGTGAGATATGCTTCTATTCATTCCAGACATTTCATGTTATGCCCATTGTTCGTTTAGATGTGATTGGGGAGCAAGGGAGGCAACAAGGAATAACATGCCACGTTTGGACTTATCTTTCATGGGTGAGTTTGGTGGTTCACTTAGGTTGTATCCAAGGTAGTAAACGAGCGAGAAAGTGTGTAACAAATATCATTCTTGTATCTTGGGCACTAGGTGATACGAAACAAGCAAAAACATGTATATGTCGTGTATAGAAATTGTAAGAAAATAGGGGTGTTTTGTGTGTGTGTCGCGACAGAAAGAAAGAAAAGAAAAAAAAAAAGAAAATAACAAGGGTGCGTTTGGGCTTGTAACTGGGCTCAGGGTTTGTGTCGGCCCAAAGAAAAAAAAAAAAGAAAGGAGTCCGTTTGGTTTGCATGTTTGTATCCGTGGCCCATTGGGTATTGGGGGCCCACATGGAGTGTTTCAATTATCATGTCGGGGTTCAAAAATATTAGTGAGCGTTCTCGGGAAGTTTCGTAGGTTCGGAAAATATATAAATAGTATACGGTATTTAGACGAAACGTATTGTTATAAATATAGACGTTTTATATATTTTTAGTTCGCAATAATTATATGTTATCTAGGTTGTGTGTAAGCATCGCTCCTGGGTAAACGGTCAATCATAGTTATCGTAGTGGTTCAATATCAAACCATATCATAAAACAAAATTGTTACCCGTAAAATGGTGTTAAGTTATCATAACATCGTTTTATTTGTTCGTATGCATTTACTAACCGTAAGGGAAATTTACGAGAGGTTACAGAAAGATTCACTGAAGGGAAGGAAATCAATGAGATAGTTGCAGAAGAAGGGGAGAACTGGATGACACCCATCGTCCGATGTTTGGAGGAAGGGATATGGCCGGAAGACCAAAACGAAGCCCGTGCTTTGAGAATGAAGATAATCCAATGTTACACCCATATCCTGACAAGGTACTATAAATGTATATAATCATAAGTTATGTGTTAAGAGTTAAGTAGTAAATAAATGTGCGGTCAATATGTGAAGAAATGAGACATAGAGGACTAACTTTGCCAATGTCTAAATCCTACACCTAACTTGATTAAATATCTCAAATCATAGAAGTGCCTAGTGTGTGTGAGTGGTGCGTTTTATATTAGAGGGAAAAGGAGAGAAGATCATCTTCTCATCTTAGCTTGCTTTGATCATCTTTTTGTATCACCAAGTTATTAGGAAGCATCAATTGATAACCATCACCACAAATAAGTATTTCTCCTTAAGTTATAGATTAAGATTAATGATCCAAGAAAGGGTTTGATGGGTAAAGTAGGTTAGTGATGCTCTTATTAGTTGATTAGTCCCTAATTAGAGATGATTGTGATATAGGAAGCAAGTAAGAGGTGGGAAGCTTTTATTAATAAGGTTGTGATTGAGAATCAAAGTATATGGTTATGACATGTTTTGTTAGCTTTATCATAATTTATGTATGATAATGGTTCATATTTGTTAGCTTTATCATGTTTGTTACATGGTAATGGTGAAAGGTAGGATATAGGGTGCGTTAACTAGTTATGGATCCATTTCTAGGCATAGCTTAGTTAGTCGCTGGGCTAACTATGGGATGAGGTTCAACCTCTTGGGTTGATCGCGTTTAGGCCGACTATGTTGGTGTGATGTATGTGCCCTTATATCGCTAGCTTAACTAGTGGTAAACAAGTTATGGTTATAGCATAATTTATGTTAAGCATTGTTAGCTTGTTGTACCATGTACTTACTAAGCGTTTCACTAACATGTTTAGTTGTGATATTTTCTTGATAGGTACCGAAGAAGCAAGTAAAGGTAAGGAGAAAGTTTAGTACTAACTATGATGGGAGCTTGGTTTTTTGAGACTGGTAAGTAGAAGCTCATCTTTGGACCAAGCATCTGAAGTTGGAAGCCCCGAGAGTCTTCTATTGCCTTGGTATAATTCCGATTTCATGGTCATGGTCTTTTGTGGTCTTGGTTATGTTTTGGTCATGGTATGAGTTTGTGTAAATATTGGGTAGTCAAGCTTGAATATGGTTTAAGGTGTAAGTCAACTTTAAGAGACGTTTGGCAAAAGCCCGTTTTTACCCATTCTTGTGAAATCATGGGTTAAGTAGTATTTGAACATGTTACTTGATCTATATAATGATAAGTTGAGCTTTTGGTTAAGAGTTTGTAAGCCTATTTAGTGAATTCCACCCATTTGGTGAAATGGGTCAAAGTAGACTTTTCCTACGATATAATAGTCACGTCTATGATTGTTGTATATGTCCAAGCTTTTCGTTTTTATGAGCCTAATGATGTATTAGTAGATTCTAGAGGTCTTAGTATCTTACCAAGTAATAGAAGTCGTTTTCTAGAAAATGGGTCAAAAGTGTGCAATTTCGGTGTGGAAGTGAAATTTGGAACCAAAACTCCAAATATCGGATTGAATGTGAAATTTGGAGCCAAAACTTCAATTTCAGTTAGAATTTCGGTTTGGAAGTGAAATTTGAAACCAAAACTTCAAATTTCGGTTTGGACATGAAAATTGGTACAAAACACCAAATTTCGGTTTGAAATTTCGATGTGAATAGTGACAAATTTTGTCGGTTTTCGAAAATCATATCTTTTTAACCATAAGTTGACACGGATCGTACCACCCGTCATTTCGAAGGTAATTAAGTCTAGTTTCATTTAAAAATAGTCTCAAGGTCCAGATGTCTATAGATTTTTGTCAGCTTGTAAAAGAGTGAAAGTGGTTCAGTTTCCTAGCATACTTTATGCGAAGAATTTTCACATTCTTGGTCATGTCGTTCAAGGGGTGTTACAGCCAATATGTGTGGAAGAGGGAGTGCTCTACAAGAAGTCTTAATCGGTTCCCATGCTACGGTGTGTCGGACCGCTGCAAGCAAATTACGTCATCCGGGAAATACACACGGGGGCATGCGACATGCATTCCGGACCTAGGTCGGTAGTAGCCAAGGCCATGCGACAAGGATACTACTGGCCCACCATGCACCGGAATGCCCGCATAAAACTCCCAAAGACGACGCTCACCCCAATCATGGCTCCTTGGCCATTCTATCTATGGGGGATGGATATCCTAGGTCCGTTACCGCAATCCTCCGGGAAGGTAAATTTGTTATAGTAGCCATCGATTACTTTACCAAGTGGATAGAAGCCAAACTGTTAGCCAGGGAGACAGGAAAAGATGTGACGAAATTCGTCTTGGACAAGATAGTTTGCCGACTCGATCTGCCGAGTGTCATTGTCACGGAGAACGGAAAGCAGCTTGTCGATAATCCCTTCAAAAGCTGGTGTAAGAAGCTAAACATCCGGCAAATTAACACGGCGGTGGCTTATCCGCAGGCCAACGTACTGGTGGAAAGGGCAAACAAAAGCTTACTGCAGGGATCAAGGCAAGGTTAGGACGAACTAGAGCCAAATGGGTAGATGAGCTACCAAATGTCTTGTGGGCGCATCGGACATCCTTGAAGCAAAGCAATGGGGAGACACCTTTTAGTTTAACCTATGGCAGTGAGGCAGTCATACCGGCTGAAATTGGCATGCCAACTCACCGAACGATGGTCATTCGAGAAGGAATAGATGAAGACGACACCCGTCGGATTGAAGAATTGAATGAACAGGAAATGCGTCTAAACCTGGATTTGCTACAGGAAAGAAGAGAAGAGGCGGCAATAAGAGAGGCTCGGCATAAAACCCAAATGGAGAAGTACTACAACCAAAGGGTCCGGCCAGTATCATTCAAACTGGGAGATTTTGTGTATCGAAAGAACGAGGCAAGTCGGGTGGAGGATCAAGGCAAGTTAGGTCCAAAGTGGGAAGGACCATACCGGATAGTTGAAACATATCAGTGTGGATCCTACAAGCTGGATACTATGGACGAAGAGGAGGTTCCGCGGAAATGGCACGCAATTAACTTAAGAAAATGTTATCTATAGAGACAAGCATGTAAGGCTATAAGCCGTTAGGAACAAGTTACTATTATATATCCTCCCCCAGATGGAAGAGGAGAATATATTCCCATATGTTGTTACGAATAAAGGCAAGGCATTCACATGGCTCCGGCAGAGGTTAGCTACCTCTGTTCGGCCCATATAGCCAAGGTTTAGCCATAACGGCATAACATCCCGAAAAGTGCCATGCCACTAGGGAATAGGTTTCTTCTGAAAAAACATTTAAAAATGTTAAAAATAAATAAATAAATAAAAATAAAAATAAAAGCCGAGGCGTATTCGCCCCTAACGGCAACATTTCACCATAAGAATATTAAGTAAAAAAGCCGAGGCATATGCGCCCTAACGACAACATAAAAAATAGGCCAAGGCGTATCCGCCATAATGGTAATCCAAGTGGCAAAGTGGTCACACGGCACAAAATATGCAAAAATAATAATAATAATAATAATAATAATAATAATAATAATAATAATAATAATAATAATAATAATAATAATAATAATAATAATAATAATAAAAATGTATATACAAAGTGGATATAACAAAGGCCGAACGAATCATCATTAACAAAAAGATCGGAATTAAAGTCATCCGATCAAAGTAAATTACAGCCATTCGATCAAAGTGAGTCAGACGTCTATTACAATAATCCAAAAGCAGCCACATGAGGCGCACAAAAAATAAGCATGGTTTCCAGGTACTAAAGAGATTAATAAAGCTTCAAAGGGCATCCGGAATAGCCTTTACCCATAGTCAAAATGGAGACAGACCGGATCCCAAAACAAGATGATTCAAGATGTAACATTCTCCCATGCAACGTCACCCCCAGTTATGTCTCCCCCGACCACAATGTTCCCACCACCAACGTCTACATTAACCGCTTCAAAAATGACATTAGGACCTGCGGAATCATCAACCGCTGAAACTTCGGTAGGCCGAGCGGGAGCAGGATCCAGGAAGAGCTCCATGATCTAGGTCAAGGGTTTGTAACAAGCATCGCGGACCTTTTCCAAATACGGGTACTCGGTCAAGAAGAGTTGGTCATACAAAGGCTTATACTTGCTCTCAGCATCCATATCCAGATTTTCAAAGTCAGCCAGAACCTCGGCCACCTGCTCCGGAGTGCGATCAAGAGTAACCCCATCTAAAAACCCGGCCATAGACGAAAGACTGAACAGAAGGGCAAGAGACTGTTTGTATTCGTGACTACTGAGAAGGCGGCGAACCATTTCCAGTATGAACTCCTTAATCACTTTGAAACGCTCCATCTGAGCAGTCCCCATCCGGACCGCTAGATCCTCTCTCTCCTTCCTAAGGTCCCGATTATCTTTCTCCTCGTCAACCAATAAACCTCTGGTTTTGGTCAGCTCGGCTTCTAGAGACTTGACTTTCTCGGCCTGCTCTTCTTTCTCTTTTACCAACTCAGAAATACGATCAGTCAAACTCTGCATAGTAACACCACAACATGCATGCTCAGCCCTCAACTTTTCCAGATCTTCCGGATCTCGTCCTGCACATTCCTTGTGGACCATGGTAAGATTGTGATACTCCACAAAAAGAGTCTCAAACCGAATCAAAATATCAGACTGAGCCACCGCACTCTTCCCCAACAACATCCAGGCACGACGGACGGCATCATCATCATCCAAACTTTCTAAATATTGCTCCTCGCTGGGAGTTGGAAGATGAACCATCATGTCGCGACACACAGAGGAACCATTCATACGAGCATCCGTCCTCACCGACCAGCCGGGCACAAAAATTTCACTGGAGGTAAACTCATCCTTATCCGTCTCATCCAAGCCTTCCATGTGCTTCTTTTTTTTTGGGTAAAAGGTCAACGACCCGGTAAATATATTACTCCAAAAAACATTTAAGTACAACGGATATGAGTGAATCCCATATCTCAGCCCGTTACATAGGCGAAAAAGCTTACATAACAAGATACTTCCTATTTTCTAGACAAGAAAACAAAACCACTACCACATAATATTGAAATACTCGGACAAACATATAAACTACTTCTTACGACCTTGGAGATTAAAGCCATAAATGGCATTAAGAGCATCCAATTCCCCTGGAAGATCGTAAATTTGCTTGGAGTAATCATCATAGTCATCAAGCTCATCTTCACGCTCATGACCTCCACCAAAAAGATTAGCTGATTCATCGAACGTGTTAAGAACCTCCTCCTCATCACTATCAGAAACCACAACCTCACCCACCTTGGAAAATGGGTTAACCCTTTTAGTGACTGAGGCGGACGGAATAGGATGACCTTGATCATCCACAAGAGTAGCTTTCCCATCGATAAGAAGCTTTTCAAGCTTACTAATTTTCGCAACTAAAGGAGTAGAACCAGCTTCCTTAGCTCCCATTGAATCATTCACAAGCGGTTCTTGTGATGTAGTACCAGTCTTAACCGACTCATCCTCATTAACTTCCATTGTACGTCCAGCATCCACATCCATGTTGGTGTCATAAGTAGGAATACCAAACGTATCCGTATCATCCATATTAAGAGCATCAAATTGGTTAGATGTAGAAATCTTAGTACCACTAGAACTAGCTACATCAGAAGTCTTCTTCTTAGTGCTACCAGCTTTCTTAGGTTCAGGAGGAGTCTTTTTGGGTTGATACTGAAACTGCTTACCCACAACAGGTTTATTAAACCCCCTTGACCCGGAATTGTAGGACCACCTTGCTTACCTTTCTTCTTGTGATTGACAGTCTTGAAACTATCATTAACAGGCTTAATAGGCTGAACAGGAGGTATAACAACTATAGGACAATCAGTCAGAGTATGACCAAATATCTTACATTTGTCACACCGGGGTGGTTGCCACTCGTATTCAACCCGTATCTTCTCAATAGTCGAACCCGTACCATCAAGTAATGGTATCTCAACAGTGAGGCTATCCCGAAGCACCTCATCCGATCTCACTTCTATCATGCATCTTGCAAAACTACTACGGCCCCACGATTCCTTGCACATTTGGCTTGTAAAAGCATTAACCTTTTGGGCGTGCCGATCAGTGTGGCAAGAAGATTGAGGCCATCATCAGAAAACATTGCAAGGGGAACATCATGGAATTTAACCCACACCGGGATGTTAATCAAATCCTCTTTAAGTAGATTAGTGTTCAAAGTCCATGGTTTAAGAATAATAGGAACATTTCTGATCAACCAAGGACCGTTTTCAAGCACATCATCAACACCTTTCTTCGAATTGAACTTAAAGAAGAAGAATCCCTTTGCATTCATCATAACCTTTTGCACACCAAACTTAGCCCATGCATTGCGTACATAGTAATCCACAACAGGAAAAGCAAGGCGTTGGCCAAGGAAATAACCGTAGAGAGTATTCTCAAACCTCGTGTTTACCTCTTCCACTACTTTCAAAGGAACTGAAAGGTCAACATCATCCTTCTTTTTGCTACATTCCAACCTCTGAAAATTAGACACATGTTTCTGAGATTCATTAGAAGTAGCAACCGCGTAAGAAACCGACTTCACTCCACTAGTAGTATCATCCTTAGAAGCATTAGGACTAGAAACTTTCGAATTAGAATTATGCCCAATACCACTTGAAGAGGAAACCTTATTAGCAACAATCTCCCGTTGAATATTAGTCATGGCTTCATCAAAATTCTTATGCGCATTAGATAGCAAGTGCTTCACATCAGCACTTGTAACCGGACCCAAGTCGTCACCATGTGATGTATCATTCGTAAGTGGAATCGGCTCCACTATCTGATCATCATCCGCAAACAAACTATCTGCTTCACCCAAGTTTTCATCTTTTTTCAATTCCGTACCCTCACCATCCCCACCAGATACATCATCATTAGATTTAGTAACACCAGACACACACTTGTTAATCAGGAAACCCTTGTTAATCATCTCTCAACCCACTAGCAACAACAGAAAACGACCCAAGTAAGAAAACCCTAACGGACCAGTTAGGGTTCAAACGAAGAAAACCAGAATCTCAACCTGCATCCATCATGAATCGCACCAACAAAAGGATAAGTCAGATCCAACAAGGCCTAAAGGGATGTTGAAATCGACTAGCAAAGAAAATAATGGAGGTGCGATCAAAACACAAATTCAGAAAAAAGAAAACGATTTCTAAAAAACCCTAATAAAACGATCACACTATTGATCAAAACGATGTGGTTAAGCAGAAAATATGATCAGGCTAATGAGTAACATGAATGTTAATCAATATCCGTACAAATCCTTGCAAAAGGCACAAGATTCTGGTCGATTAGGGTGAAAAAGCGATTTAGGGTTGTTAGGGTTTTTAGAAAATCGCCAGAGAGAAGTCACCTTCCATGTGCTTCTTGTCTTTACCTCGTCCATAAGAAGGTCTCAAGGGACTCCCTGAAAAACACGCAACAAACGATAGGCACATGTAAGGTATATGCGTTCAAATAAATTGACGAAACATAAAAAAAAAAAAAAAAAAAAAAAAAAAAAAAAAAAAAGAAGAAGAAGAAGAAGAAGAGAGACTTACCATCATCACCAGCTCCAAGTTGACTACTTGCTCCTTCTTCACCCTCGGGTGGCCTCATCGATTCGTCCGGATGAACCGAACGGAGAGGTTGGGGAGCCGAGATGTTCTCAGAAGAATCCAACTCTACGACAGGAGTGTTAACATTAGGTCTCCATTTCTTAGCTGGTCGAGAAGAAACACCCTCCTCAGCAGGGCGTTTGCCCGAACCTTGGGATCCCTTGCTCCCTCTGATGCCTCCTCCTTTCGGCTTGGGACCCAGATGCGCAGCAACTGCTTCTTGCTTTTTCCTCTTAGCTTCTAAGACCTTCTCACTAGCCACCTCAACTTCCTTCATGTCGGTTGACTTCGTCAGAACATCTGCGTTCGAACCAGCAGGCTCTGTTACATGAAACGTATGAGCCTCACCTTCGGGATACGGATCACCCTTGACCATGGATGCTCCCTTTCGACGCTCGGGCTTGATGAGATACTCAGACATATTGTCAAAGCTGCAAATCAACAAATCAAGAATAAACATCATTCGGAAGTAAATACGCGTACATGTTCAAGCAAAAAATGATGATAATAATAATAATAATAATAATAATAATAATAATAATAATAATAATAATAATAATAATAATAATAATAATAATAATAATAATAATAATAATAATAATAATAACAAAATACAAGGGCAATACCCTTTCCCTCGGCATCCTTGAGCTCCGCTCAGAAACCCGGATGATCCCAGGGGGAAGTCAACCCAAGGGCATACAAAAAACCTCGAGGAATCTGAATGAGATCAATGAAGTGCTCAGCCAATCTCTTGGCATCTGCCACATTATATTCGCCTTTGGGGAAGGGATCGGAGACATACGAATCATGATGACGCCACGGCATAGCGGAAGGAATGGCTCGTCTATCTATTAAGAAGAACTGATGCTTCCATCCCTTTAAACTGGTCAGAATTTCATTAAAACAAACCTTCTTGTCTTTAGCCCCTCGTTTCTCGAACGAAAACCAATGCCCCTGCTTGCTCAACTTATAAAACACTCGAAAAAGAGAGGTGGTCGGAGTAATGTATAAACTCCAGCTATAAACTTAAAAAAGAAAAGCACGATGTAAACCCAAAGGAACCAACTGGGGGATATGAACCTTATAATATTTGATCACACCCAACAAGAAACTAGAAAAAGGCACACTAATACCACCTTCATAGAAATACTCAAGATATAACCCTATGGCATCCGGCGGTAGTTCGCTATAGTCATATCTGGAGAAGGAAGCCTCGGATTCAAGTTCTCCGGAATACCGGCCTCCATCACTATCAAGGTAACAACCGCCTCATCCATGCGGGAAGTATACTTGCGGATATCAAATTTAGGCAATAACCCCTCGGATTCCGGAGGATCTTCCTCTCGAGATGAAACCGATCGACGCGACATAGCTGGAGGAGAAGAGGGTATAGCCGAACAATACAGATAACAAATTAATGATAATATGAAACGTACCTTGTTAAATGGAAGGATAGCGTAATAGGCTATTCGAAAAAAAACCACTCGGATAGAGGTAAGCGGAACAAACGAAAGGGAAATATGTCAGAAAAGTTCAGAAAGTTACAGTAGTAAAAATGAAGGGAGTGAGCCTATTTATAGGCAAAAAGAATGGGCTGCGAAACGTCGCATCATGTCAGATGCTGACGTGTCAATCTCTGAGTCGCGCGATGAAACGCAATGCCACGTATCCTGATCTGAAGGGCACTGTATAAACGACGGCTTCCCCATTAGTGTACGTAATAATGGTTTTTGGCATGTTGCGCATAAAGGACCGACATTCGGAACCCCATGGTCCGAACACTTCGGAAAAAACCGGAACAATAATTTTGCAAAGTATCACACCATCGTTCAACGATTCTATGATACTGGGGGCAATGTTCTGAAAGGCTCAAGGTGCACTAAGGCGCAAAGGGGGTCAAAGAACCTGGAGTCGAGGCGCAAACCAAGGTGCGGGATTCATAAATATGAGGCGCACTATACATTTAGGTTTTTTTTATAACATATGTGACAACTTATGCAGCTTAAATAACACAAAAATATCAATATTCAATGTATAATGCCACTTAATGGTTATTACATCTAACAAAGCTTGCATTTAAACCCAAAATATCAAGCAAACAACATATAAGAATCCATGAACTACCCTGAATCCCTGAATATACATTACAATATATGAGTTTATGACTTATAAAATTTAACAAATTACCATGTATCTCTATCAACTATCAACAACAATAAATCTATAGTTGTTTGGTAACACTTTAACACTAAAGAAACAACATTTTTATCTCTTAATAAGGTACTATTCTTAGACATTAGATTACAAAAAATATATATTTCTTTGTTGATTGTGTGTTTTAGTTATTTTCTAAAATATTAGGGTTATTAGATACTTTATAACTTAAAGGGCCCAATGTATATAATATGTAAGTCCAAAATGTATCTTACTATTAAGAAAAAAAGGCCAAAACTCCGTTACATCTTCTAGGCGCAAAAATCCCCGAGGCGCAAAAGCGCAAAAATCCCCAAGGTGCTACGATTTTTACGAGATTCAT
Source organism: Artemisia argyi (assembly GCA_030686995.1). NCBI lineage: Eukaryota > Viridiplantae > Streptophyta > Magnoliopsida > Asterales > Asteraceae > Artemisia > Artemisia argyi. Next base: position 7,835,223 of record CM060703.1, read on the forward strand.
GCATGTCGTGAGCCTCGATCTGAAAAAATCCCAAAGGCCGGATCCTCGTGCGATTTAGGGAGTAGGCGCACCTTAGGCGCGCTTTTTAAAATATTGATTGGGGGGACATGTTGCCGTATATGGCCGAATGGCCCAATCCGAATGAACGTCATCGATCGTTCGGAATAACAGCTAGCTCCAAACCAAGTCAAACCGTAGGCATATATGTCCAAACGGTTTGACCCGAATGAATCCTCAATGCCGGACGAACCTCACAGGTCGCTCGGACTAATGGCTGGCTCCAAACAAAATCAAACTGTATGCATATATGTCCGAATGGTTTGACCCGAATGAATCCTCAATGCCGGACGAACCTCACAGGTCGTTCGGACTAACGGCTAGTTCTAGATCAAGAAGTCAAACCAAACACTAGTAGTAAGTGACATAGGCATAGGAACCGTGGCAGATCAGAGAAAAGACCCAAACAGGGTAAGGTTCCAGTTGCCGCTCAAAAAGGTCACCATCACGCTTGGACGCATCCGATGGAGACAAAAATAGGTCACCTATAAAGAGGAACAATTCCTACAGTAAGGTTAACTTCTTTTTCACACACAATACTTAACTTATTATCACACCTATTATCTTATCTGCCGATACTCACTCTCACGCCGCCGGAGTTTGGTCCTAGGGTCATACCTGGGGCGAGACTAACGCGTTTATCATCTTAGCAGGCATCCGAAGGGCTTGACGACATCAAGACCGGAGGAGACTTTGGAGATCCAATCACTCCGCAGAAAAATACTTAAACACTAACTTTGGCTTCATTTACATATGGGGAAACCACGTAAAGAAATCTATGTTCCTTCATGTTTGCGAGACCGTTCATTAAAATTTCAAAATTCCATCCATATGGGTCATATAGCGTATACATTCTGTTGCTTGGGTACCCTTTAATTCAAATAGCAGTAGAGACCATGAGATTTGTTTCATTACAAAACAAAATGTGAAGTTAATTTCTTGAAATGAAATGTTTAGACTAGGGTTAGTTTCTAATTTTTATAAAATTTTGGTATTTTTGTGTTTTTTATATTAAATTAGAGGAATTTCCTTAAATTTGAGGATTTTTGAGTGATGGTGATTTGGTGGCGGGGGTGGTGGTCGGGTAAAATTTGAGTATTTTTGTTTTTTCTATTAAATTAGAAGAATTGGTTAAATTTGATATTCTAAGGTTAGGGTTTTCGTTAAATTTGGTGATTTTTGGGTGATGGTGATTTGGTGTGGTGGTGGGGTAATTATGATAAGAATAAAGAGAAAGTGTACTAGTATTTGACTAGGTGTTAAATGCTTGTTATCAAAATTTTGTTTTTGTACCATGACTAATTGTACTTTTAGAAAAGTATACTAACTTTTTATTTTACCAAAACCCAAATAGTAACTTGGTACTTACCTTGTTATTAACCAATATATCTATAATTTACTCCTTAATCCATAACCGGCAATGCCTTTCAGGTTTATTGGAGTTAAGTTGTCGGACAATATTCTTGCCCATTTCTTCTATATGGTCATGCATGCTCCAAGACCAGCAAACCAAATTCAGAAGAAATAGTTATAAGAGATTTCAGCTCAAGAACCCTTAAACCAATCCGAGCACGAAATCTACAGCTTTCAAGCACTCTGATTGCATTATCTTTCCCCCAACCTTTGAGTAAGCATGCAACATCTAGGAATATTTTCTTGTAATCCTCCTCTAGATCGATATAGATTAACTTCAAAACTTTTATTGTTTCATTCAATGGAATTGTTTCTAGTCTTTCTAACGCATCTTTCCGGTCAAGAAAAGTTTTGCCACATAGAAACGAACCTAAAACTTTGATAATTAGGGGAAGACCAACAGCGTAACATACAACTTGTTCCGATCTTTGTACCCTTCAACTGGAATCTCTCTCCCAAATGCATGCCTACTAAAGAGACGCATTGTTTCCTTATCATCTAACAAATGTACATCACGAACCAGGTTCACTTTGTGTGCTATTAGCACCTGTGCATCCCTAGTTGTTATAATAACTCTACTTCCCGGCTTAAACCAACTATGGTCACCGGCTAACGCCATAAGTTGTTCTATCTTATCAACCTCATCTAGAACAATAAGAACCTTTCTTCCACACATCTTCTTTTTCAGCATGCTTTTCCCCTCAAGAACACCACTTACATTGATGCCTTGATCCGATAAAACATCTGAAAGTACTTGTTTCTGTAATAAATTCAAACTCGACACATAGTGTTGATTTTTCCCTGACATTTTCAACAAAGCAATAACCTTCGAACTGATAAGATATATGTTCATAAATAGCTCTAGCCAAAGTTGTCTTGCCCGCATCTCCCATCCCCATGATCCCTATCATGCGAACATCATCAACATCTAATTTTAAGGATGAAACAACACCGTTTATCCGGGTCTTTATGCCTATTAAGTTTTCATCAACACCCCAATTAATACAATGTAACTCTAATGATATCTCTTCAACAATCTTTTGAACGAGTTTAGCTTCATGCCTGTATGTTAAAGAACCCGATACACAATTAATTTTCAGATCTATAACACATAAAACCCTAAATGACGTAATGACATACTAACATAATCATAAGAGATGCCATGGAATACCCTTTCAGCATAGATAGTGAAAGAATAACATATAGGCTAGGTCGGTTGGGTTATTTTCAAGTTCAAAGGCTGTCTACCTAAATTTGCTTACAATGAGTGACTGGCCGACATACAGTCTTTAAATCTGTGGGTAGATTACAAAGGTATGGAACGTTTGTGGCCAAAGTGTGAGAATGAAAACTTCACATTTCTCAGGGGTCATCTTCCTATACCGGTTACAACTCAAAGTATGATCCGAATCCATTAACGAATTCAACCAAGCTCCATTTTCATTTAAATTTCATGTAGTAGCAATAGTATTGTTTCATTCATGTTTCAATGTTTATATTTACAAAGCCTTTGACATGTAAAAGTCAACTTTGAGTCCATGTGGTGATACTATTCTTACTAAACTGTTATCAAAATTTTACATTCTGTCCAAAAGTAAGAAACACAAAGAAACAGTAAAAAAGAGACATGTATAACATTTTACTTGTTTCTTTACACCATTTTTACCCCTAGTGCTACTGGAACAAGAAGCAATGTCAGCCGATTTATATGTTATCTTCTTCCGTTGTTCCCGGCTTCAAATTATGTCGCAAATGATTCCATTTATGTTCAAGTGAAGTAACTTCGTATTCCTGAAACATGTTTAGTAGCTTTTCTCAGTACCAGTAAACACTTTATAATATATGTTCTTCAATTGTTTGACTCAAAAGTCAACTTTTTAATAATTTCAATCCATCGTAGAAGATATTTATGCAAATCAAAACTTATCTTGAATTTATATATAATAGGAGCATTTCTAATATCATGTCAAGTCTCATTATTGTAATAATGAACAGATTTTGACTTAATGAAGAAGTCAAAGTTAATAACTAGTATAAGAGACTTGATTCCCTGGTCGTATCTTCTTGTACATTGATTATAAACGGCTAGCTGAAACCAAAATTTTGAGGGCGGAGATTAAACTTCTACTTCAGTATGTAATGTGATTGTGTAACCGAAAACAAATAAAAACCAAAATGCAGTTCAAAAGATAAAAAGAAAAATACACAACTAAAACGAACTAATGTTATTGTTTCTTGGTCTAAGTTAGATGTGTGTGTTTTCATTGACTTTGAGAAAAAAATACCTCCAGCTTGATCAGGACACCCAGACGATCTGACCCATGAAATAGAATGAATCATTCTATTCTTCTTAGCAAAAGTAACATCAATACGACCAGAAGCCAAAACAACAAGGACAACTAGTGCACCACCTGCAAACAAGATGAACCCTCATAACCTTTTAAAAATAAAATGAGGAACATAAAACAATTTATAGAGAAGGGAGAAAGTACCTGATAAAAAAGTTCCCTATGCAGCGACTTCTTTGAGCCTTCGGAGCTGTTCAAAGTCATCACTCGACCACGGTAGACTGGACTTCTGTTTTTTGTGCCTGTGCTATTCACGGCTTTATATGTAGCAGAATGTTTTAGAACCAGAGGTTTTTATCTCGGATGTAAAACCACATGACTCAAGAAGCCATCTAGACCCAACAATCCGCAGACCTTTCACCCTAAAAATACTCTGTGGAAGATGACGTATGCCTGTTTCAGTGATATCCAACTCTTTTAAACATTCTGACCGTCCAATTTCCTCAGGCAATTCCGCAACTTGAATACAATTACTGAGGTCGAGATTAACGAGCTTCGGACATCCAGCAGGAATCTGAAGTTCGACAAAATCATCACAATCCCTGACTCTTAGCGTCTCAAGATTTGGAGTAACCCCGAGGTGAAGGGTCCTCAACTTCTCTGAATAACTGAGGTCGAGATTAACGAGCTTCGGACATTCAGCAGGAATCTGAAGTTCGACCAAATCATCACAATCCCTGACTATTAGCGTCTCAAGATTTGGAGTAACCCCGAGGTGAAGGGTCCTCAACTTCTGTGAATAACTGAGGTCGAGAGATCTGAGTTTTGGACTTTCAGCAGGCATGTGTAATTTTTCCAACCCATTACAACTATAGATACGTAACTCCTTTAGATTTGGAGTAAACCCGAGGTGAAGGGTCCTCAACTTCCATAAATAACTGAGGTCGAGAGATCTGAGTTTTGGACTTTCAGCAGGCATGTGTAATTTTTCCAACCTATTACAAGTAAAGATATGTAACTCCTTTAGATTTGGAGTAACCTGGAAATAAACTTCTACCAAATAACGACATCTTTCAAGAATTAGTGTCTCGAGATTCGGAGCCACACTAAGGTCAAGGGTCCTCAACAACCATGAATCGGTGAGCTTTAGGAACCTGAGCTTTAAAAAAGGCTGTCATAAGCAACAAAAAATGGAAAGATAAATGTTAATTGGTGTAAATGACTAACAAAAGAGGGAAAGATAAAACTACCAATTAATCAACCATTAATTATTCTACCTTTTCTGGTCCATCTTTCCAAAGTTGAACGATATCGTTGTTAAACATTTGAAGTCCAACAAGATTATTTGCTTGAAATGTTTTGGGTAAATATGAAAAAGGATAAAGATCCCAGCTCAGAAATCGTAAGGCATTTGGAAGGTGTAGACTATCTTCATCAAAGTTCCATTTGCTAACTTCCTCTTTACTTACCCATCCGCCGTACACTTGAAGAAATCTAAGTTCCTTCATGTTTGCGAGACCGTTCATTAAAATTCCATAATTTAATTCCTCTCCATGTGAACCCAGTCTTAAACATTTTGTTGCTTGGGTACCCTGTAATTCAAATAGCAGAGACTATGAGATTTGTTTCATTACAAAAGAAAATGTGAAGTTAATTTCTCGAATTGAAATGAAATGTTTAGGTTAGGAATTAAATTTGGGTATTTTTGTTCTTTCTATTAAATTAGAGGAATTGGTTGAATGGTTTGTGTTATTTGAGTGTGAATTAAGTAGTTACTCCCTCGGTCCCAAAATAAGTATCCAGTTTGACTTTTCAGAGTTGAAAAGTCAAACTGGTTCAACTTTGACTCTATTTTTTTTTTGTTACATAATACTTGATGAAAATTATACCATTGAAAAACACTTAAAACTCAATTCATTCATATATTTTACATCAAATATTATATAACACCCACAAAATAGTTAATGTCAAAGGTGAAATAGTTTGACTTTGACTCTGAAAAGTCAAACTGCACAATTATTTTGGGACGGAGGTAGTATTTATGAAGTAAAAAAGTAGAAAGACGGGTTTGATGAATTAGTTAGTGATAACAACCCATTTTAAGCAATTCCAAATTGTTCTCTGTTGAGTGCAAAATCCTTGTTACAACAAAAGATATACGTTGGAATAGAATGCTTCCGATTAAAGTCAACATTAACACATGGCGACTTTGTCTTGATAGACTTCCAACACGTTGTAATCTTGATGCTAGGGGCGTCGATCTTGACTCAACACGATGTCCAATTTGCGATGACGATCTTGAATCATCTCAACATTTATTTGTTGAATGCTTTGTTGCTTCTTCTTTGTGGAAAATGGTTACCACTTGGTGGGGTTTGAACGACTACCCAAAGTTGCTTCCGAATATGCTCTCATGGGCCGAAACATGTAACATGCCCACCCATTCCAAGGCATGCTTCGACGTGGTTATACAAACAACTATTTGGGTTTTATGGAGATATCGCAATCGAGTTTGTTTTGACTCTAAACCTCCAAGGAAAGATACTCTAGGCGAGGATGTCAAAATCTATTCGCATTTATGGATCCACAATAGAAATAATAATGTAAAACCAATGTGATTAGAATGGATCAATAATCCTATTTTAGCTTGTTCTAAGTCTTTTTAATTTTTTTTCTCTAGCTTTTTGTTAGCATTTAAGAAAATCAGTCGTTCAAAAAAAAAAAAAAAAAAGTTTGATGACCGAAGATGGTGGTTGATAGGTGGCCGTGGTTTCTAGGGGTGGTGGTTTTCGGTGGCCGTGGTTTCTAGGGGTGGTGGTTTTCTGGCGGAGGAATTGGATGAATGGTTTGTCATGTTATTGATTTTTAAAATTGACCTTTAACTATTTTATTTTTTACTATTATTTAATACTTGATACAAAATATATGAGTGGATTGGATTTTAAATATATTTTTATTAGTATCATTTTCATCAAGTGTTATATAATACAACAAAAATAATTAAGGTCAAAGTTATAAATAAATAAATAACTTCAAAATAGGACAATTGTTTTGTGACGAAGGAGTTATAAAATAGAGTAAATTGCAGAAATCGTCTTTGTGGTTTGTCAAGATTGTAAAAATTGTACTTGGTCTTTCATACGTGCAGTGGCCTCCCTGTGGAGAAAACTTGAGATTGATTTGGTCCTTTATTTATGAAATAACATAGACGATTTATGCAATCTTGGCAAACCACAGGGAGGCCACGCGCATTTATGAAAGATTTAAACCGCATGGACGATTTTTGCAATTTACTCTAATAAAATATATGAAAAGACAAACATACTTCACTTTTAACAGTGAATATAAGTTAGCATTAGTAAATTTGGACCAAACTTGTAACGAGTGCTTCATTTTAGAAATGGATCCGAGATTATTGAAACTATCAGACTAAAAGTAAAACACCCGGTAAACCACAAAGACAAAAAATGTAGTTATAATAAAACCACAAGGGCCATTGGGTTTAGAAGAATGTTTAATGATGTAATACAAATACAACAAAATTTTGTTTTTGTACAATGACTAAATTGAACTTTTAGAAAGTTCTTGCATATATATCCTTCCGAAAATGCATAATTGCATATATATCTAAAGCATGCATAAAAACCATTGTACTGTGTGCATAAAAAACTTGTACAAAGGATATATATATATATATATATATATATATATATATATATATATATATATATATATATATATATATATATATATATATATATATATATATATATATGCAATTATTCACTTTGGGAGGGATATATATGCAATTTTGCGGCTTAGAGTGTGGGTGTGGGGGTGGGGGAAGAAAAGTATAATGACTAATAACTTGATACTTACAGAGCCATTAGCCAATACATCTACAATTTCCTCACGAATCCACAATCGGCTTTGTGTGTTAGGATTATCAGGGTGCAAACGACGAACAATATTCTTGCCCATTTCTTCTATATGGTCATGCATATCCAAGAGCCCATGGTCATACATATCCAAGCGCCCATAAGTAGTTTTGTGTTCAGAAACAGATATGAGAGATTTTTGTTCAAGAACTCTTAAGCCCGCTTCAGCAAAAAATCCACAGCTTTTAAGCGCTTTAATTGCAGCATCTTTATCCCAACCTTTCATGAAGCATGCGACATCTAGAAATATTTCCTTGTAATCATCCTCAAGACAATTATAGCTGAGTTCCAGTTTTTCCATAGTTGCCTTCAATGGAATTTCTTTTAGTCTTTCTAGGGTATCTATCCAATAAGGCTCATTTTGACCATATAGCATCGAACCCAAAACTTTGATAGTTAGGGGAAGACCATCAGCGTATTGTACAACTTTTCCTGATAGGTCTTCGTACCCTTCTTCTGGAATATCTCTTTTAAATGCATTCTTACTCAAGAGACAAATCGCTTCCTCATGCGATAACAGGTTGACGTTAATCAACTTCACTTCGTGGGCTAACAGAATTTGCTTATCTCGTGTGGTAATGATAACTCTGCTTCCCAATTTAAACCAGTCAGGCTCGCTTGCTAAAGCCTCAAGTTGTTCTCTATCATCAACATCATCTAGAACAATAAGAACCTTTCTCCCACGCAACCTAGTTTTCATCATGTTTGTTCCTTCATGAACACTATTTACATTGATGCTTTCTTTACTTAACACGCTGCAAAGAACTTGCTGTTGCAACTTATTCAAACCATACAAAGAGGATTTTGAAACTTCCCTTACATTTTCAACAAATGCTTTACCGTCGAAATGAATGGATATTCGATCAAAAACAGCTCTTGCCAAAGTTGTCTTCCCCCCACCTCCGATCCCCCATATCCCAATCATGCGGACATCATCAGTATCAAGTTCTAAAGATGAAAGGACAGCTTCTATTCGTTTCTCCATGCCTACTAATTGTCTATCAACACTCGGACTACTGGAATATATCTTTTTGAAAATATCATCAACAATTATCTGGATCAATATGGATTCATCCCTGGAACAATGAAAAAGATCTAACTAATTACTAATTATCAAGAAGATCTAACATTAATTCATATAGTAAATGAATTAAGAATAATTACCCATTAGCAGTCTTCTTCAACTCCCAGCCAGCTAGATTGCCTGCTTCGTTCAAAGCCTCCCTCCATTTCATAGCAGCCTTTTTATTTTCATGTTTTTTAAAAGCTTCTTTAACCGCCCCACTTAGCTTGCGGATTTCCGTGGGCTCCACATCATAAAAGACTGGGTAAGCAGTCTGCTCACTCACCTTTCGGCACCCCATAATCTTGACAAGCTCATCTAAGCACCAAGATGAACCAGCATAGTCCTTAGAGAACACAATGATGAAGAATCTTGAGTCTTCAATGGCTTCCATAAGCTGGGTGTCGATCGTTTCGCCTTTTTCAATTTTTTCATTATCTTTGTAAGTTTGAATTCCATGTTGCTCAAGAGCTTTATAAAGATGGCCAACAAAGGTGTTACGAGTTTCTTCACCTCTGAAGCTTAAAAAAACATCATACTTGAAGCTCTTTTGAACGGATGAACTTGAAGTGGACACCATTATTTTTGGTTCAGATGAAGATTTTTCTTTTTTTGTTGCAGATGACGATGAGTTAGAATAAAAGTAGTAATAGATAAAGCCCATTAGCATTAGCATCAGCGTAATTCCTAATGAAGTTATGGATGAAGGATCGAAGGAGAAACGTAATATTTTGCTCAAGGACATTACTACAAACTGAAATGGTGTAATAAGAAAGAAAAACCGAGTGTAGCCGGAAATTAACACCCGCGCGTGAAGGCAACTTGATCAAGGTAACCTTTAATTTCTAGAGCAATGAAGTTACTGTTGAAGGATTGTATGAAGCAGCTGGATGAGATGAACAACCTTTAATTTCAAGAGCAATGTGAACGCAACTTTGTTTTTGTGGAAATAAAATTTTGAATAACGTGGAGACATAAAAACCACTTAGTTGGTCAAATGAAATAATGTTTCATACTGATCAAACAAAAGTTGCATTTATGATCCTTCTTGTATTCAAGTTGAGATACAAAAAGATAACTCAAAATTAAAACTCATTTTTCAAAATAAAATATTTCAAAAACGACTAAAAAGAAAACCTGTCTTTTTGCAAAATATATACATTTGATCAAGGTCCAAATGATTTTATTTGTTATAGCAGATTGTAAGATAAGAAAAAGATCATTAATTTACCAAGACATGATCAAGCGTGGTTATTTCTTTGTTTCTTAAATGATATCATCACCTAAATTTTAATGGATAACATTTTAAACTAGCTTCTCAGAATCATTAATCATGCTAATTGTATCTATTTTATTCACATGAATCTTAACTACTACACAAACAAACCATATAATCCGCATTGAGGCTGGAGGACTATTACTTTCAAACTTCAAGTTGCACATCTGTTTATTTATTTTATTCCAACCAATAAATTATTTATTTATTTTATACTTCAAGTTGCAAGCCAGAGATGAAATTTTATTACAGCCAAAGATGAAATTTTAATTTGTGGTGTTAATTTTTGGAAGGAAAAAAAAAGAAGCTGAACATCACTACTATCGTTAAGTCAACAACATGCGTGTTTGGGTTTACTACTTTACTTAATTCACTCGTATAATGGTGAAGGGGCATAGTATCATTTAAGAATTGCAATAAGAGTAAACATAAACAAGCAACATGAAACAATAGATCGTATAAACATATCGTAATTGGTGATCGGTATATGTGTAAAATAACATTTATAAAAGAATACCTGTGAGATCGCTTTCTTTATGATCCTCTCCCTTCCAAAAGCAAGTGTTGAAACTTTGATTGATACATATGAAAGTTGTAAAGAAAAATGGGTTTAAGAGAGTAACATATATTTATAAATGGCCATGTATAAAATATATATATTTTTTTTCTAATAAACGCGTTTGTTTGTTTCGGTTGACGCAAAAAGTCCTCATCTAAGCTTTTATTGTATTGTTGAGTCAATTTCATTTTTGGTCCTTGTGGTTTGGCCAATAATTTGGTCGCCATCCGAATTGCGAACATCAAGGTTTTCAAGATCGGGATTGATGACGTATAGTCTATATTTGGGCCACGACCCCAAATGATAAACATTACTCGGCCCAAACCCACCACGAGTGGGCTATCATAACGAATGACTCGGGCCATAATAATAACGGCTTGGGCTCACAAAGCCCAACCAAACTAACCGGGCATGCGATAAGGATCTTCTATTCATGGAATAGATATCCTTACCCCGGATAAGCACTACGCGTGCGAAGAGTAAGGAGCAAGAAATCTACACGGTTTCAGCCCCTATATAAGGAATGATACATTCTCATTCAAAGGTACGATTCACAAACCCTAACTCTTAACGAGAACCCTAAATCGATTACTTACTCTCACGCCGGAGTCTAATCGTGGGAGACAATCCCACGATAAGTCTAACGGTGTTGTTTATTTTCTTAGTGCGCAGGTTACAAGTACTAAGAAGCGAATTGGTACGAGAGCAAGAGCCCATAATCAAGAACGCCCAACTTTTGTATCAACAAGTGGCGCCATCCGTGGGAATGACAAAGAATAAGAATTCAAGCCAGCGGACTCCGCAGTCGGAAAAACGTGACCATCAGAGGAAGAATCATCAAGATTCGACCTCTAGACAGGTTGCTGGGACAACCAGCGCACCTGGTCACCAAGAGGCGGGAACAACCCAACCTCTTCCAGAGGTAGAACTACCAGTAAGGACTACCCAAATCATCCCAGTGGTCCCAAGCGCTGAGGAACTTCAGCGCACTCTCTTCACCACTCCTCACCAAACCGTACCCGCAGTGAACAACACTGTGCCACCAGGCGCGCCTAACCGAGATAGGGTGCCTAATACTGAGACAGACATTCTTGCAACAACCGAGGACGCGCCCAATCTCACTCTGGGAAACTTTGTATCCCAAAACTATGAAACCTTGACCGCCCTCATGCAGGAAGAAGTAAGGAGAAGGGCAAGTACGAGCCTACAAGCTCGACTGAATTTTGGTCCTGAACGCGAACCATCACCACTGCGCCACCCACGAGGAAGACGCGCAGAACGTACCACTATCCATGATAGGCTGGGTACGACATCTGAGTCACAATACTCTGAAGATAGTGAGAGGCGCACTAATGTTCACTCCAGACTTGGCAGTCGGGGGATACAAGACCGATTAGGACCTCAACATTCGCCAAGCCAAGGATCCTCCAAACCTGGAAGTAAGAGGATCCAAGACAGATTGGGGAGAAGAAGATCCCCAAGTAGAGATCCCTCAAGCTCCTCTTCTGAAAGAAGCCGGCGCAAGCGCCGAAAAAGAGACTATTCTTCCTCCAGTGACTCCTCGGACAACGAGGATAGAGAGACAGGACACTGGAAGTCAAGAGGAAGGCGTCGCGATGAAGAGAACGAAGATATGTCTCTTCCATGGCGTCGCCAGAAAGTTGATGCGTTTACACGGCGCATCAGTGATTACTCAGACCGCAAACGCAGGCGCATGCCCACTAACGTGAAAACATATGATGGAACAGGTGATCCGGATGATCACCTAAAAGTTTTCGAATCAGCCGCCACTATCGAAAACTGGCCACAGCCTGTATGGTGCCACATGTTCAATTCTACGTTAGTAGGGAACGCGCGCACATGGTTTAGCAAACTCCCACGTAGGAGCATCGGTGGGTTCGAGGAATTAAGGAAAGCATTCCGTCTCAACTTCACCCAGCGAAAGAAGTGCGCTAAAAACCCTGTTGAGCTAGCAAGAGTAAAACAACGCCAAGGGGAATCAACCAGCGCTTTCATGGAATGCTTCAAGGATGAGTGCATACAAGTCAAAGCATGTCCTGAAATCCTAAAAATTTCAGGGTTCATGAATGGGATTAATAACCCAGAACTCATCCGAAAGCTAAATGACAAAGTTCCACAGACTTTCGATGAGCTAACAAAGCGCACTAGATCCTTTATACAAGGAGAAGCAGCTGCTGCGGACAGCAAAAAGGGTTATTCGAACTATAGGTAGCAAGAACAGCCTCGGAGACAATCCAATGATCAGAATAACAACCGCAGCAGGAATTACCGCAGTGGAAGAGACAATGACAAATATACCCCTCTCACAAAAACCCCAAGGGAAATATTTGTAACAGAGGGTGCAAACTTCCCAAAACCACCACCAATGCGCACTGCAGAGGAAAAGCGCATAGGAAACGGATACTGCGAGTACCATGGTCAAAAAGGCCATACAACTAACGAGTGCGTCCAGCTAAAACAACTAATTGAAAAGTTAGTAAGAGAAGGAAGAATGGACCACCTTGTAAAAAACATCAAAGAAGGGAAAGACAAACAAAGGGGCGGAGGTAAGAAAGAGCCCCCCAAAGAAAAAGCTGATACCATATACATGATACAATCATGGCAGCGCAAGATAAAGCAAAAGGTCAGCCAGAAATTCTCTCCCGAAAAAGAGATATCTTTCCCTACTCTAGCTGCGGACAACGCAGTGGTGGAACCTCTGACTATTGAAATACATACGGGAGGACATGATATCCACCGCATGTACATCGACGGAGGAGCATCCGCAGACATCTTGTATGACCATTGTTTCAAGAGACTGCGACCTGAAATCCAAAATCAACTGATACCAGCAACAACGTCATTGAATGGATTCACAGGAGAAAAAATCTGGCCCATGGGGCAGTTACGCTTGCTGGTGGTCGTAGGAGATGAACAACACTCAACCGCAACATGGATAAATTTCATGGTAATAAAATCTCCCTCACCATATAATGGTATCATCGGGAGACCTGGAATATCATCCATAAGCGCTGTATCATCCACGGCGCACGGAATGCTCAAGTTTCCAGTGGAAGGAGGATTTGTCACCCTCTATAACACTACAGTACCACCAAGAGAATGCAATGCGGTAACAAATGAAGTAGAGACTACTCCAGAACAACGCGTAGAAAAAACACCAAACCTAAAGGTCGCTATTCATCCCGATTACCCGGAACAACAAGTTTCGATTGGTGGATCTTTATCTGACAAAGGTAAAGCAGCCGTATACGCACTCTTGCAGAAGAACCTGGACATCTTCGCATGGGAACCAAAACACATGACAGGAGTGCCACGCTCTATTACAGAGCATAAACTACAGATCCGACAAGGATATCCCCCAATACGACAAAAGAAGCGCGGTCAGGCCCCAGATCGTGCAAAGGCTATTCTGGAAGAAGTACACAAGCTTGTAGACGCAGGCATCATGCGCGAAGTGTACTACCACGATTGGCTCTCTAACCCAGTTATGGTAAAGAAGAGCGACGGCAGTTGGAGAATGTGCGTGGACTTCACGGACCTTAACAAAGCATGTCCACAGGACTGCTACCCACTGCCAGAAATAGACTGGAAGGTAGAATCCCTGTACGGATACCCTTTCAAATGCTTCCTAGACGCATACAAAGGGTATCGTCAAATTCAAATGGCAGTTCAAGATGAAGAAAAAACAGCTTTCCACACCAGTCAAGGAGTGTACTGCTACACAAAAATGCCTTTTGGCTTAAAAAATGCAGGCGCGACATACCAACGATTGGTGGACACAGCTTTCGAGAAACAAGTAGGCCGCAACTTGGAAGTCTACGTTGACGACCTTGTCATCAAAAGCCACACAGAGGATGAATTGGTGCGCGGCATAGGGGAAACGTTCAGAACATTGGGACTAATAAATATGAAATTAAATCCCAAGAAGTGCACCTTTGGCGCAACCGAAGGTATGTTCCTTGGATACTTAATAGAACCCGATGGAATCAAGCCTTGTCCTGAAAAAACAAAGGCTGTTATTGATCTCCCCTCACCGCACACACTCAAAGAAGTCCAGTCATTGAATGGAAAGTTAGCAGGGCTAAACCGTTTCTTATCCAAGTCAGCAGACAAATCCCTTCCTCTCTTTAAAACACTCACGAAGTGCACTAAAAAGGGAGATTTTCGCTGGACAGAAGAAGCGGAGGAAGCTTTCCAACAACTAAAACACCATCTGGCATCTCTTCCCAAACTTGTCGCACCGCGACCAGGGGAAAAGCTAATCATGTACTTATCGGCAACCCATGGAGCAGTTAGCGCAGTGCTATTGACAGATAGGAACTCCGTCCAGACACCCATATACTTTGTAGGCAAAGCGCTGAAGAAGACAGAGACTAACTACAGCGCTATGGAAAAGCTGGTCTTAGCCCTCGTATTCGCAGCCAAAAGGTTGCGCAGATACTTTCAAGCGCATCCAATAGCTGTAATCACTGATCAGCCAATCAAACAAGTTATCTCTAAACCTGACGCATCAGGACGCTTACAGAAGTGGAGTGTACTGTTAAGTGAATATAACATCTCATATAGACCGCGCACTGCAATCAAAGGACAAATCTTAGCCGATTTCATTGTGGAGAAGCCAGACAACGACAATCCAACACCTGCAACCAAAACAGATGTACAGGAACCCTGGATTCTGTTCACAGATGGGTCCTCATGTGTAGATGGATCAGGCGCGGGCCTTATTCTTACAAATCCAGAAGGTATGGAATTCACCTACGCGCTGCGCTTTGAATTCACAGCCACAAACAATGAGGCAGAATACGAAGCCCTACTAGCCGGACTACGCATCGCAATCCAAATGGGCGTACGCAACCTAGAAGCGAATGTAGATTCTCGGCTAGTCGCTAACCATGTGCTAGGTGAATATGAGGCCAAGGATGAACACATGATCCAATACCTAGAAAAGACCAAGTCCTTAATCAAAAACTTTGACAGGTTCACGATAAAACAGGTGCCCAGGGGAGATAACAGGAAAGCGGATGCGCTCAACAAAATCACATCCACAAGCTTCGCGCACCTCTCAAAACAAGTATTGGTAGAAACCCTAAAAAACAAGTCAATCTTGGAAATGGAGATATCCACAGTGATAGAAGAACAAGACCCTACATGGATGACGCCTATCATTGAATTCATCTGCAAAGGAATCCTACCACAAGATCATAAGGACGCTCGAAGAGTGCAGCGCACAGCGCAACGGTTTGAACTACGAGACAACATACTCTATCGACGCTCTTTTTTACAACCCTGGCTCAGATGTGTTGGACCCCTTCAAGCAGACTACGTACTCAGAGAAATCCACGCTGGATCATGCAGTATGCACTCAGGGCCGCGATCGGTGGTGGCAAGCGCTCTAAGGTCAGGGTATTATTGGCCAACTATGCATCGCGACGCGCGCAATCTGATAAAGAAATGCAGCAATTGTCAAGTACATAGGCCAATCCCGCGCCGACCACAACAAGAGCTAACACCTATCACCTCACCATGGCCATTTTATAAATGGGGCATTGACATCGCAGGACCCTTTCCCGTAGCAGCAGGAGGAGTAAAGTTCCTCATCGTAGCCATAGACTACTTTACGAAGTAGATTGAAGCAAAGGTGGTGGTGAGCATCACAGGAAACCAAGTCAAACGCTTTGTCTGGGACAACATTGTCTGTCGCTTCGGACTACCGGGAGAGATTATATCAGACAACGGAAAACAATTCTGTGATAACCCATTCAAAGATTGGTGCGCGCAATTGAACATCACGCAACACTTCGCTTCAGTAAAACACCCACAAACCAATGGCCTAGTTGAGCGCGCAAACCGCATTCTGGGGGAAGGAATAAAAGCGCGCCTTGACAGACACAAAGGAAGGTGGGTAGACGAGCTCTCACATGTCCTATGGGCGCATCGTACAACAATCAAAACCAGTATTGGCGACACGCCATTTTCCCTTGTCTACGGAACAGAAGCCATCATACCAGCTGAGATTGGAACACTACTAGAATACTGAGCAACAGTGACGAAAATTAGTGACTGAATCAATCTGTCGCAAAAAAATGGTTCAGAGTGACAGATTAAAGATAGATTAGCTACAAAATTGGCTTTGATAAATTACTGACAAATTAGTGATAAATCAGTAACAAATTTAGAGATGAATTACGCATCTGTCACAATTCTATCGCTAAATGTTATCATGTAGAGACAGAGTTAGCGACGAACTTAGGTTGCAACTATTTGCGACAGAGCTATGATGACACAACGATGGATTTCTAAGTTGTCTCAAATACGTCGCTAAATTTTTTACTTAGCTACTGATTAGCGATGAACTTGGGTAAAAAAACTATAGTGATAGAGGTTTTAGGGAAAGTCCACTACATTGTTTTTTTTTCTTTCTTTTTTTTATGCTTTTCTCTAAATTAGATGTAATTTTTCACAATAGTTTATTTTCACTTTTCGTTCTTTGCCAAGATAATTGGCGGCACACTGACTTTTGGTTCCCTCCATTTTTTTTCCAACTCATTAACTATAATCTTTTATTTGGAAAACAAAAATTAATCAAAATATACTAGTTGACATGGTCAAAAAAGTTTTGGCGCCACACATTTTACAAATTCCCTCCCATATTATCAATTCATTAGAAAAGTAAAATAACCAACATTGCTTATACCAAATGTCTTTTATGCAGTTTTCCTAATTTGTAACCATATGCACGATATAACTTCAAATCAAAATTAAAAATATGTCTAATACGGTTGCAAGCTTATACTTAGGCAAGACAAAATGGTCATCATTCTTCTCGCCTCTATATCAACGTCACATCACTTTTAAGCACATCAACACTTTCCTCACCTTTAAACTTCAATGGCAATCACTCCCCTTACCTCCAAAAAATATATCACATACAAACATACCCCATAAAATACACACACTCACAAACAAAAAAAATGTGAATGGTGAGGGTGGTCGCGACTCTCTCTTCTTTTTTCCTTGGGTAAGGCGTGAGGGAGGGGGTTTTAATAGGTGTGGCACGTGATAGGTAGAGGTGAGGTGAGACATCACCCTCCGTTGCATCTAGTCTTACAACGGACAACAGTTTATCAATAATAATAATAATAATAATAATAATAATAATAATAATAATAATAATAATAATAATAATCCTATGAGTTTCTAATAAAATGATGTTTATAAAAAAAAATAAATAATAATAATAATAATAATAATAATAATAATAATAATAATAATAATAATAATAATAATAATAACATCAACAACAACAACAATAATAATAATAAGAAATTATGTTATCGCACATTGCGACGGGGCCAATTTAAGTTTAAATTATTTTCGGTATATGGTGTGTTGTACAACTACATAATAGCATGCAAATATGTGATATACCTTAAATGTAGACCTCATGTTTATCAATTTCTCTGATAATTTTGTCACGACGACATAGACAATTGCGAGGCCTTCGTCACTTGCACTAACAAGGTCATCGGAAACATTCTTGGAAGCTCCGGGAGGTACCCGAGAGGGATTTTACCAAGTCAATAGCTTAACACCTATAAGTACTCTACCCAACACAGCCTCTACTAGTCGATCATACACAACCAATTACACTCTTACACCCTGATACACACACAATAGATGAAGCATTTGTGCTAGCCAACTATTCGCAGTTGTAACCTCTCATGAGGAGAATGGTAAGGGAGTTGAGGTTGCATGGTGTGAGGACTCATTTGGATTATTCGGATGAGGATGTAAATGAGGAACAAGAGATGGAGGCTCCCCCAAGGTTTCAATTGCAGACCCAACGACAACCGGAGGTACAAGCTCAAATAAACCTGCCACCGTTGCTTGAGGAGCATCTAAGAAGCACAAAACGAGGGTGTAGGGGGCCCTCTCCTCCATAAACTATCACTCAAGCACCGAGAGGTCCGCAGGTGAACCTAAGATGGTCAACTCAAGAAGCTTATCAAACGCATGGAGGCTAGCGTGAAGATCCTTCAAACGTTGGTAACGGACCTCAATGTAATTTTGGATCATACCCAGCGGGTGGAGTCTATCAATCGAATAGCACTATCCTCCATATGGTATGTATCCTGGTAATAATACATACCCTCCAAACAGACTGTACCATTTAAATGGAGTGTACCCTCCGAACAATGTGTACCCTTCAAGTGGAAGAATTTGTAGTAGCTAGTATCATCTGAGAAATAAAATACCAAACATGGGTGGCTAATTCTGTAATGGTCAAAAAGACGGACAGAGGATGGATGATGTGCATAGACTTCAAAGAACATTTGATGACCGAATTACAACCCAAAAACGAAAATGGCCTAACAAATTACCAAATGATACGACAAAAACCATAGAACGATATGTCATAGCACAAAACGATATACCATAGCACAAAAAGACGTCGTTTCATTTTTTTTCTCACCCTAAATGGCTTCGTGTGCACGCCTAATGTATAATAGGGTAATTGGGTTTTGACAACGGGTTTATGGTGCGTCTAGCGGGTTAACAAAAAATTACAAAGTTTTTTACTCATAATTGAATTTTCTTTTTTGAAAATAGGTATGTAGGCCTGACTTGGTACGTGTATGACCCGAACCCGTCTAAATGTGTGTTCCCATATGAATCATTTAGAATCGGACTCGTCAAGACCTGTGGCCCGACCCACTCGTGTCATTACCGCTCACCTCTATTGTTTAGCTGTGTAATAAGGGAGAAATAGTCGGTCGGTCTCCCCATGATGGACTCATCCCACTCAGTCGGTTTCACCATAAATGCAGAAGAGGGTCGGTCGGTTGATAGACCGACTTATGTGTGTGGGTATTTATTTAAAATATTTTTTTGTGGGATATGTTTTTTTTATGTCGATCTCCTTGTTACACTAAGTTGGTTATAGTTTCAATAATTGCTACCCGTACCCAGTAGACAAACACTTCGGGGGTGTTTGTTTAAGCTTATATGTGGGCTTATGAGCTTATTTAATTTCGGGTTATATTTTATAAGCCCAAAATTTTTGGCTTATTTTGAGACTTATGGACTTATATAAATTTATCATATTATAATAAACTTATATAAGCCATAAGTCTCAAAAAAGCCAAAAATATTAAAGCTTGTGAAATACAAGACGAAACATAAATACAAATAAGCTAAATAAGCTCTCAAGCCACGTATAGGCTTAAACAAACACCCCCGTAATAGAACTTCTACCTCCCTTTCCGCCATTTATTTTCTTTTACTCCCCCACTAACCTCCACCATCTCTATCTCTAACTTCCCACAAACCCTGACATCACGATCTCCACACATCTTCTTTTCCATTAACCGAATCCCAAACCTCCTCACATCTTTCACCATGATGAAACTCCTTCATTTTAACAGAGTTTGAGAACAAAAATGTCTTTTTTTCTTCTTAATTTATTGTTTATATGCAATTGTTATTTTTATTTTAGGTTAATTTGGGTCAAGACGTGTATTCAAGTTGGATTAGGGTTCTATTTTGGTTTAACATATACACGATGCTATTTTTTATGGTATTAACATAATTCTATTCTCAAATCAGGGTATACATAAACTGTCATGTGTGTGCTTATGTTTAATATGGGATGTCAATATGTCATTGATGAGCAAACATTAGGGCCTTAGGGGTGTATGGCATATATGTGAATTTTGTGACGTAGTTTTGCTGTTGTGGTTTAGTATGGATTAATTACTATATAAAAAACTTGAGCTTATAATTGTTTCATTTATTTATGGAGTATTAAGTTTTTAACAGCGTTATATGCTATTTGATCATCTGATGGTGCTTGTTTAATGCGTGTTTGTTTGGAATTAAAACTTTGGTTTATTTGTCTTTGAGTCATGAATATGTTGGATATAGTCTTTTTTATTATGGAGATTTTTCTTATTGAGATGTGATTTAGGCGCAAATAAGGCTTGAATGTATAAAAAGTTTAATAACTGTGTTAGATATGTGTACAATAGGTTTCAAGCGTGTACCTTTTGAGTCTATGCTCATTAGAAATGGATAGCAAACTACAAGGCTCTGTATGCATCATATATGATTTGTTTCAGTCCAATTTTTTGGTAATTTAGGTGTAAAAGTGAAGTATTACTGTTGTTATTCATGATAAGGGTAAAAGTCTTTCTAGGCATGTGAAACCCACTGAACCGGTCTTCAGAAGAAACCTGATGCATAGGCTGCAGCTACTAAGTTGTTTAATAAGCAAATACCTAACCTGTTTGGATGCTATTCGACATATGCTTATACTTTTTAGTTTGGAATAAATAAACCAGTGCATTTTTTCTGACCTTTTAGTATTTTAAATCAGCAAAATGGTTTTAATAATCAACTCCAAACACTCCAAAATATCAAGTTATGAAGCTATGAACAACTTGTACCTAACGCTGCATTATTACTTGTATAGAGCTTATGATATTGTTTGTTTTTTTTTTGTTATTTATTTATTTATTTATTTATTTTTGTTGCTACTTGCCAGTATGCTACTGTGATAGTGTCTGTGAAGGTCTAAACACCAACTTTGAAGTGAACAAATATACTTGCTGGTAGGGGTGTTATCGGCCGGGTTATCGGGTTAGGTTGAATCGGGTTTTTAATTTTTTAAAAGTGACCTGCAACCCGACACATTTTAGAATCGGGTTATCGGGTTCGGGTTGGATTCAGGTTAGGTGATTTAGGTTATCAGGTGCAAACATCAACATGACTTTTTAAAATTAGCAGTAGCCATTCACAAATCAATATAACTTTTTAATATGTTGATAAATTAAGTATAACTCTTAATCAAATTATTGCAAACTCAAGGACCAGGAGCCAAGTTTTATTTCTTTTTTGAACTATCAGTAGCCAAAAATCAAACCATTACAAACTCAGTACCAAGAAACTAGTAGCCATTCACATAAAACCTTAAAAGATATCATTAGCTGGTTAAGGTTATTAGAATTACTAGCTGCAAGATTGTGTTTATATCATATTAAATGAACATTATATATTTACATTATTATGATCAGTTTCTCAATTGACTGTTATGAACATTATATATTTAGTTGCTGTGTATATACGTTGTGTAAAATTGTTACTTAAAATTTGGTTATTCGGTGTAGGATTGGGCTTTTAAAATTGCTACTTTCGGGTCTTATCGGGTTGAGCCGATAACCCGACAACACTAATTACCCTAACCTGACCGGATAACATTGTCGGGTTATCAGGGTCAAAACAACCCGAAAATATTTGTTTAACCCTAATTAACCCGACCCGATAAGCCTTATCGGGTTTGGGTCAACCCGACCCTACTGACGCCCCTACTTGCTTGTGTTATTTTGTCTTTTGCAGCTCGTTCCTGTCATTTTTTTTCCTTCTGTCATTTTTTTCTTGCTGTCATTTTATACTTGCAGCAAGCATATTTGTTAAAGTGATTGCAAGCAAAGCATATTTTATACTTGCAGCAACAACTATAAATAATCAACTATCGACAACAACTATCGGCTAGTCCATGGTCATTTTATACTCGCAGCGAGCATATTTGTTGAAGTAATAGTTCTTGTTGCTGTCATTTTATACTTTCTTTGCTTTTATTCTTGCTGTCACTTTTCTCCTGCTGTCAATAGGTGTATTTGCTTGCTATCATTTTATACTTGCTGAAGAACTGATACAGTGGGATACAAAAGTGTATTTATTAGCTATGCGGAATGTTTTATTTAGTTGTAGGATCATTGAATGAAATGTATGAAAGTCATATGCCAGAAATGTTTTATTTTGTGCATTCTGACTCATCTTGTTACATTGGTAGCATTGACTTCAGAACTTTTAATATTGTCGATTTTAGCTTTATTGAATATTATAGTTATAAGATAGCAGTTTATAATGTGATATGTAATGTGTTTTTTTTTTATATAAATGGCTTTGCATTAAGAAACTGTGTTTCGTGACTAACTACAGGTTGCATATAATGGCGCTCTGGTGGATAAAAAAAGATCAGATCCTGCTAACCATCCCATTAATGATGATGACCTATGGAAAGAATGTGTCGGAGATGATATGAAAGGTGGAGTGTTTGGGTGAGGTTCAATATCAGATCCACAACACAATGACTGCACCAAGTACTACAAGATATACTGGTGGCTCCATCCACAGGATCCAAAGATGTTGAAGTGTGTTTCTTTCTATTATATACAAACTTCAGGTTTGTTATCCTTACTTGGTTACTGCTAGAAGTATCACATATCTTTATTTTAGTACATACTTTAAAAAACTAATATTTGAATTTGTTGTGTTCAAGAACTATCTTGATAGCATTCATGGAGAGTCAAAGGAAGAATTGAAGGAATAAATGAAAGTTCAGCTCAAGGAAGAAATGAAGAATGAGCTCAAGGAAGAAATGCGAGAAGAGCTAAAAGAAGAAATACGTGAAGAGCTCAAGGAAGAAATGCGTGCAGAAATTCAAGATATGCTTGTTGTGTATGGTATCAAAAGTCATGTTACCCGCCAACCGCAAACAAAACAAGGTAATGCAAGTGGCCGTACATCTTGAACATCAACAATTACACTTTGAAGAGCTTTAAATCTATTTAGGTCCTATTAACTTTTACTCCGTATGTAAAGAGAGAGTCTTTGGTTTAGGCTTCCTTTTATGTTGTCGAAGGTCAGATGTTAGATTTCTTTTGAATCTGCATGTTATTTGATTTGGACATGGATTTCATGATTGCTATCAGTGGTATTCGTTTGTGAGACAATTTGAACAAATGGCAAATAAATTGTATTGTTTATTGACTGATTAGCGACAATAATATTCTATCTTCTGAAGATTTTAAAATCGGTACAAATTAGAGACGAATTTGTTCAAACATGCTATGAAATGGTGTTGATTTAAGCAACAAATTGTTAGTGACGGTTTTGATAAAATACTTTTAGTGGCGGGTTAACGACAATATTTCCATCTCTAGTAGCGATTGAATAACAAAAAAATGGCTGGCCGATTATTAGCAATGTATTAGTGACTGTTTCGTCGTTACTATAGCGACAAAAAGTTTGTCGCTAAGTCGTCACTTGATGGTCGAATCATATTTAATTTAGGTAAATTTAAAAAGGCTCTAGTGAGGGGCATGAGACCGACAATTCGTCGCTGAATTCTACATATTTTGTCACTAAATTTGTCACTAAAAATTTGCGAGGCTCTTTTTGGCGAGGGAATATATCCGTCACAATTTCGACGTTGAAGGCCTTTAGTGACAGAATAGCGATGCAAACTTTCGTTGCTGATGCCTGATTTTCTAGTAGTGGAATGCCAACTATACGAACAGCAGAGGTCAACGTCACAACAAATGACGAGGAGCGGTGCATAGACTTGGACTTACTAGAAGAAAGGTGTGAACGCGCAGCTATACGCGAAGCAAAGGCCAAGGCAAAAATGAAGAAGTATTATGATGCAAAGGTCAAACACACTTCATTCAGGCCAGGAGACTTTGTATACCGCGCCAACGATGCGAGCCATGCAGAAGACACAGGCAAGCTCGGACCAAAATGGGAAGGACCTTACGAGGTCACAGATGCGCTTGGCAACGGCGCATACAGACTGCGCGACATGGAAGGTCACGACCTAGCACGCACTTGGAACATCTGCAACCTCAAAAGATGTTATTTTTAGGCTACGACCACTACACAGACACCTTTGCATCCTACGAGATGCCCAATAAGTGTTTGTTTTTTCTTTACTTTCCTAGGAATTGTATTTTTCTTTTTTCAAAAACTTGCAAGTATCAATAAAATGTTATGGTTTCTAGCTAACTCCATAGCGTATTTCACTTTATTGCGTACATACTTATATATGTCAATATTGTTATATTTTTGCCTACATGGTGTGCATGCACCAATTAAAGACCCACAAAGGCATAAAGGATGAGTTAACCTACTAATTCACTCGTTGAGTAAGAGGGTTGCAAACCCATCAACATTGGATCACGTATCCTTGCTAAGCGCCTTACTTTTGAGACGTCGAGGTAAGTTTCACGTACGCATCCCACGACGGGTGCGCAAATATTAAGTACACCGTACAAGCTTAGCAAATAACGAGCCAAGACACTTGGTCAAAATAATTAAACTTAGCAAACAATGCAAGTATATTTTTTTTAAGTCACGCACTTAACAAGCCAAGACACTTGGTCAAATATTTCAACTTAGCAAATAATGCAAGTATATTTCTTAAAATCACGCAGCCAATACACTTGGACGAATAATTAAACTTAGCAAACAATGCGAGTATATTTCTTAAGTCACGCACTTGATCAACAAAAAGGTATCTCATTCAATGTTTTTACACAAAAATTACAAGGAAAGATACATTTAATTATTTATATAATACAAAAAGCCTACACGCTATGGCGATGCTCAGGGCTATCCTCCCGATCAGCAGAACTCCCCACCTCCTGAAGCTTTCTCAGAATCAAGGCGTCCTTGGGAGATACGGTAGGAACACTCACGGGCACACCATCAGACCTAGGTATGTGAGCAGCACCAACGCCACACAACACTGCCTTGCCCTTAATGCCCCTCTTCTGGGCAGCCCTCTGCGCATGACGCTCCACAACTTCTTTCAAGGGAATCTCCCTTTCAAGAGCAAATGGGTTGAGGATGTCGCGAGGCTGCGCGAACACAGGAATCTGCAGTTGCGACACGTCAGGCTTCAGAAAGTAATCTAATTGCCCTTCTGCATCCTCTCCAAGGTGGCGCTCCAACGTCAACCCCGCCATAAGTACATCTATGGGGTTGTCTTGGTCGCGCTCCAACCTCCAAATATGAGTATAACAATTCAGCGTTATGCATATGATCAAGCAAAACAATTAAACAAATCCTCATCTTTTCGCAAGTGAACCATTCAGTGATTAAGACGAATTGAGCATCGGGACGTCGCTCTCTTAAGCGGTACGTACTGTGACATTTCAAAAAAAAATTCATGTCATTTATTTTATTAGTTTATTATTCAACTATTCTATTTTTAAATAATTAACTTCGTCGGAAGTTATCCGCGTACGTCATGATACGTTCAATTAATTCAACCGCGACTATACTATGTCCATTCTACAATTTTTATGCACTTTTGGTTCCTTCCAATCCTATTTTAAAAGTCCTAATTTAATTTTTCTAATTTTACGTAAACCTTGCACCTTTTACATTTTACGCGATTTAAATTTAAGTTTTAAGGTTTTAGCAAAGTGAACCAACCATAAATTATTATAATTTACATATTTTATGAATTTTTAAACTATTTCATGTTTACAAGTGATTTTTATACTTGTCGTTTCATTTTTATAGTTTACGTCACTTTTATCAAGAACCGGTGTCACCAAACGCGTTTTCAACTCACGGTTTCAGTTTTTTTTAACGATGTTTAAACCCTTCGATGATCTCACCACTCATCTAAATTACTTAAATAGGTTATGTTAATAAGTTTTAACATTTTTATAAGTTTTGTATTTTTATGTTACCCGATTTTACGTTACGCTTCTTAAAAACCTTACGTTTACAATTACCGGGATCAAACTACACTCCGTAGCTCAAATTTTATATATAACAACAACCAAAACCCACTCACCATCTTATGTGGCAGGTTTTTATCATAACAAAGTCACACCTTGCTTTAAACTTTGACACTTAGCTTTCCACTAAGTGTAAACCATCTGCATTGAACCATTGTTTTCATTTGTAACATGCAAAACCACCAAAAATAAACTCTCTCATCCATTTTTCTTGATATGAACGACCCAAAACAGATTTCAATCACCAATTTCATCTAAATTTTCACTAAATTATTGATCATAGATTTTAGGTCTTGAATCCCTAGTCTTGTTCATGGTTTATTCCACTCAAAACATCATCAAAAATCTCATCTTCTTGGTTTCTTTGGGAAGTTGTTTCAAGTGTTGATCAAGATGGTTTAGGGGCTGTAATTTCAAGATATTTTCAAGGGTAAATCAAGGGTATAAGTCTTGGGTAAAAGATTGAAAGAAAAGGGTGCAAGAGTTATGGGTAAATCTAGGTAGTGGTCCATTGTTCTTAATCTTTATCTTCATTCTCCAAGGATTGTAAGGATACTAAACCCACACTTTTCATTTTATTTTTATTTTCACTCCTGTAAATTTTATATTACTTGATGTATTTGAGCCTTATATAAATTATAATGCTTGGTTAGGTTTGGTACATAAGTTTAATCACTAGAAAACCCTTAAGGACTAAACATGCAAACTGTGAATCTGGACTAGGGATATAAACGGAATAAACTGCACTAATCAGTAAACATTTGACCTTAACTAAAAATATGGGGTTGTAGATCTATGTCTTGTGGTCATTTTGACGGGTATTTCATCGAATAACTCTTTACGATGATTAAACTAGAATTATTTTCGTGAAACATGTCACATTCTGAGTAACAGATTTGAAACATGTATAAGTCATTTTTTATGTGAATAACCCACTATTACTCAAAACATAAAAGTTTTAGATAACATCTTAACTTAAACGTGGCCGAAAACGGGGAACTAATTGGGTTAGTAAAACTCTATATATCGCACTTTTCGCGGGACAATTGTAAATCTTAAAACTGATGGACTGAGTAATATAGGTAAATTGATTATTTTACTGATGCTATGTAATTTTTGACTTAGTGGGACCCACAAAACTTGTTATTACAGATGTATACCTTTCCGGGGATATAAAGAACGAGATTTGTGGACTTACGGTTTGTGAGTAACGGATTTTTGAAAGTGAATAAGTTATAAACATTTTTGACAGCTTTGGAATTAAAAGTATAAAAATGTTTAAGTTTTATAAACTTTTGAACTTTAAATATTTTTTGATCCACTTAAGTTATTTTGGACCCTTTGGCTTAAATGGAACATTTGAATTAAATTTGAACCTTAGGACTAAATTGGACACATAAAAAGTATAAGAATTAGTACCAAGCATAAGTAAGAGTATAATTTATATACAACAAAAATACATCAATATTTATTTTCAAAACCTAAGACACGTGTATATCTTTTTAGGTTCATCGTAGAAATTTCGCGGCTTATTCTTCACGTGCTTGTTTGTTGTGCTATAATCATACTGTTCTGCCATACTTTCTGGCACCGTTGTGTTACTTGCATCACTTCAATTTACGGTGAGTTCATAGCCTCACCTTTACTCATTTAAATTGTTTATAAACCTCGCGAGGGGGATACATGCTAGTTTTACAAACTGAATACAAGTAGTTTTTTTTGTATGCTTGACCCGATTACATGATTATAGTCAATTGAGTATTTCTTGCCAATTAAGTCCCCATCATGAACCGTTAATTCCGTAGGGAAACGCTAGTATTATGAATATGCATATTAGGCTTGGCGGGCTTGGCCGAGTGAGTAGCGCTCACCTTTCAACGGTCACATAATATTGAGAGGTTGTGGTAAATGGCAAATCTTACCCTTTTCGGGGCACTATTAAACTAGGTCAAGGTTCGGTTTCATGAGCTCTATACTATAATCTGATTACCCGACATGTATTTGTTATATGTCTATTGATAAATAATACTTGTATTCAACTGCTTACTTATTAAACTCTATGAATTCACTCAACCTTTGTGTTGACTTTTAGCATGTTTTATCTTAGGTCCGTAAGTGACTTTCGGCTTGGATGGGCGGCGCAAGAAATGGATATCTACATGATGGCTCATGTTTTAATAAAAAATTTTCATTCGATAATGTTTTAAACTTTTAAACTTATGTAACTTTGGATTATGTTAAAACCTTTTGGGACCCTTGTTAACTCTGATAAATTATCGAATGTGAAGTTTTAAAAACGACCTTGTTTTAAAGTTGTTTACTATACTTGTACAATGTGACTAGTATATAACATCCCATGTCCCTTTCCGCTGCGATCCTAATATGGGGGTGTTATAGAATGGTACCAGAGCACAAATTATAGTGAACTAGGTCTTTTTGTTTTTAAAAACCTAGACTATAATCATTTATTATTATTATTATTATTATTTTCTTTCAAAATCATGAGCTTCCATCATCTTGTCTGATATCCATGCGCGCCTACTCCTGAGCTTCCAATTTCTCCCTCGTATATATATCTTAATCATACTATATTAGGGATAATTATAGGAGTACTATAATTATTTCTTAACTCATCCGATAATCCGAGAAAGTTTCATTCTTATATAGATAAACTTTATGCACAAAACTTCGTTGGTGTATTTTATGCTATTCATGAGCATTGTGAATTTCCATCCGGAAATTAACACATCTTCAAGTGCACCGTTGTTATGCACATACGTATAATATATATTACCATATGCACTTGTAATATTTCTCGACTATCCTGCTTTTCCTGAAATATCGATATATTTCCTATATAAAGTTCTCACATGAATACTAAACTCTTCTAACCATTGTGAGTTACACGATGGTCTCTCTTAGACATTGTATGTGATTACAATGGTCTATCTTATTTATCAAACATTGTATGTGATTACAATGGTCTCTCTTATTTATCAAACA
Source organism: Artemisia argyi (assembly GCA_030686995.1). Classification (NCBI taxonomy): domain Eukaryota; kingdom Viridiplantae; phylum Streptophyta; class Magnoliopsida; order Asterales; family Asteraceae; genus Artemisia; species Artemisia argyi. The sequence continues at coordinate 7,864,434 of CM060703.1, forward strand.
TTGTATGTGATTACAATGGTTTCTAAACTCTTTCATAACTGTATGTTATATCATTTCATATAACATCGAAACCTGTTATAATTTATCAATTTCTATTGGTTGTCTTACTCCCCATGAACTCATATTTTCAGAGCATTTCTTGCTTATTTTCTTAAGCACCGCTATTGATACTATTTATCTAAAGACTATTTATATATACCCGATTTTCTCTCGACTACTTATATCTATTTACCATAGCACTATTTCTTATTTGTATAAAGTTTACTTTTCTAAATGCTTTACCAACTCTTACCCCCTTTATACTCAACCTACAAAACATCATGTCAAACTTTATTTCTCTCAATTATGTACCTATTTCACCAAGATTACTAAACTATTAAATACATGTTTATTCATTTTGATGATCCTCTAAAAACTTTCTCATACGTTGTGGGTGACATAGTGGTCTCATTTATTTTCCCAAAAATCGTGAGTAATGCTATGAGCTTTAAAATATTTTCATGACCTTACACAACGGTATTTTATCTGAAACCCGTCACATTCTATTTATTTACTTTGGAAATTTCACTACCATGTTATAAACAACTCCTTTATTGTCATATAAACTATCTTTCATTATATTACAAATGGATTTACTATTCCTCAAAGAATTACCCCATTATTACCTTATAAACTAATAACCTTGTTCACTACAATTTTATAAACTACTTTAACTAGTTCAAAATTTACTTTTTGTCACCTCTCTACAAATCATTCGGTCAATTACCTTGTAAAACTAGTTTACTACTATCTTCTAAACCATTTTCACTACAATATTAATACACTCCTTTCCACTCTCTTACAAACTACTTTACCACCATCTTATAAACTTATCCACTGATGTACTACTATTAAATAAACTGTTTGGACTAGTTTTGAATAAACTATTTTGTTATATTAGAAATCGTTCTGTCATTTACCTTTTACCAAAATTTTCACCACCCTATAAATCATTTAGACATCTTCTTGCAAATCATAACTATTTTGTTATTATGTTATCGTTCTTCATTCTTCTATAATTCTTATAAACTGATTCATTATATTCAAAAGCTGAAGTTCAGTAACTTTCTCTACATTCATCAAGTTCTCTTTTTAAACCTTCATTGTTAAAGGTCCGTGATTCTGGCCCGATGTGGACTGATTAGAACTGCTTAAAACTTCCTTTTCTGCGTGCATTTTCCTTATTCGCTTGTATTACATACTCATACTACATACTTATGATTGATTCTTACGTATGTACAAACTTATATCACTCTTTGTATATAAGATACTTATGCAAACTCCATACTTGTCTAACAATGGACATATCACGAGTATAACTAAGTTAAGTATTTGAAAATTTTATCGAACCTCGATTAAATATAGTCTAGTCACCTATATTTAACCTTGGGACAGTGGAACATAGTCTGACTACCTATGTTCGACTTAGATTTTTCAAATACTAAGAATAGTTATATATGGGTTATGTCTAATTGATCTTCTACTTGATCTTCGAGAATCACAAAATTTTTATATGAGTATAACAATTCAGCGTTATTCATATGATCAAGCAAAACAATTAAACAAATCCTCATCTTTTCGCAAGTGAACCATTCAGTGATTAAGACGAATTGAGCGTCGGGACGTCGCTCTCTTAAGGGGTACGTACTGTGACATTTCAAAAAAAAAATTCATGTCATTTATTTTAATAGTTTATTATTCAACTATTCTATTTTTAAATAATTAACTTCGTCGGAAGTTATCCGCGTACGTCATGATACGTTCAATTAACCGCGACTATACTATGTCCATTCTACAATTTTTATGCACTTTTGGTTCCTTACAATCCTATTTTAAAAGTCCTAATTTAATTTTTCTAATTTTACGTAAACCTTGCACCTTTTACATTTTACGCGATTTAAATTTAAGTTTTAAGGTTTTAGCAAAGTGAACCAACCATAGACTATTATAATTTACATATTTTATGAATTTTTAAACTATTTCATGTTTACAGGTGATTTTTATACTTGTCGTTTCATTTTTATAGTTTACGCCACTTTTATCAAGAACCGGTGTCACCAAACGCGTTTTCAACTCACGGTTTCAGTTTTTTTAACGATGTTTAAACCCTTCGATGATCTCACCACTCATCTAAATTACTTAAATAGGTTATGTTAATAAGTTTTAACATTTTTATAAGTTTTGTATTTTTATGTTACCCGATTTTACGTTACGCTTCTTAAAAACCTTACGTTTACAATTACCGGGATCAAACTACACTCCGTAGCTCAAATTTTATATATAACAACAACCAAAACCCACTCACCATCTTATGTGGCAGGTTTTTATCATAACAAAGTCACATCTTGCTTTAAACTTTGACACTTAGCTTTCCACTAAGTGTAAACCATCTACATTGAACCATTGTTTTCATTTGTAACATGCAAAACCACCAAAAATAAACTCTCTCATCCATTTTTCTTGATATGAACGACCCAAAACAGATTTAAATCACCAATTTCATCTAAATTTTCACTAAATTATTGATCATAGATTTTAGGTCTTGAATCCCTAGTCTTGTTCATGGTTTATTCCACTCAAAACATCATCAAAAATCTCATCTTCTTGGTTTCTTTAAGAAGTTGTTTCAAGTGTTGATCAAGATGGTTTAGGGGCTGTAATTTCAAGATATTTTCAAGGGTAAATCAAGGGTATAAGTCTTGGGTAAAAGATTGAAAGAAAAGGGTGCAAGAGTTATGGGTAAATCTAGGTAGTGGTCCATTGTTCTTAATCTTTATCTTCATTCTCCAAGGATTGTAAGGATACTAAACCCACACTTTTCATTTTATTCTTATTTTTACTCCTGTAAATTTTATATTACTTGATGTATTTGAGCCTTATATAAATTATAATGCTTGGTTAGGTTTGGTACATAAGTTTAATCACTAGAAAACCCTAAAGGACTAAACATGCAAACTGTGAATCTGGACTAGGGATATAAATGGAATAAACTGCACTAATCAGTAAACATTTGACCTTAACTAAAAATATGGGGTTGTAGATCTATGTCTTGTGGTCATTTTGACGGGTATTTCATCGAATAACTCTTTACGATGATTAAACTAGAATTATTTTCGTGAAACATGTCACATTCTGAGTAACAGATTTGAAACGTGTATAAGTCATTTTTTTGTGAATAACCCACTATTACTCAAAACATAAAAGTTTTAGATAACATCTTAACTTAAACTTGGCCGAAAACGGGGAACTAATTGGGTTAGTAAAACTCTATATATCGCACTTTTCGCGGGACAGTTGTAAATCTGAAAATTGATGGACTGAGTAATATGGGTAAATTGATTATTTTACTGATGCTATGTAATTTTTTACTTAGAGGGACCCACAAAACTTGTTATTACAGATGTATACCTTTCCGGGGATATAAAGAACGAGATTTGTGGACTTACGGTTTGTGAGTAACGGATTTTTGAAAGTGAATAAGTTATAAACATTTTTGACAGCTTTGGAATTAAAAGTATAAAAATGTTTAAGTTTTATAAACTTTTGAACTTTAAATATTTTTTGATCCACTTAAGTTATTTTGGACCCTTTGGCTTAAATGGAACATTTGAATTAAATTTGAACCTTAGGACTAAATTGGACACATAAAAAGTATAAGAATTAGTACCAAGCATAAGTAAGAGTATAATTTATATACAACAAAAATACATCAATATTTATTTTCAAAACCTAAGACACGTGTATATCTTTTTAGGTTCATCGTAGAACTTTCGCGGCTTATTCTTCACTTGCTTGTTTGTTGTGCTATACTCATACTGTTCTGCCATACTTTCTGGCACCGTTGTGTTACTTGCATCACTTCAATTTACGGTGAGTTCATAGCCTCGCCTTTACTCATTTAAATTGTTTATAAACCTCGCGAGGGGGATACATGCTAGTTTTACAAACTGAATACAAGTAGGTTTTTTGTATGCTTGACCCGATTACATGATTATAGTCAATTGAGTATTTCTTGCCAATTAAGTCCCCATCATGAACCGTTAATTCCGTAGGGAAACGCTAGTATTATGAATATGCATATTAGGCTTGGCGGGCTTGGCCGAGTGAGTAGCGCTCACCTTTCAACGGTCACATAATATTGAGAGGTTGTGGTAAATGGCAAATCTTACCCTTTTCGGGGCACTATTAAACTAGTTCAAGGTTCGGTTTCATGAGCTCTATACTATAATCTAATTACCCGATATGTATTTGTTATATGTCTATTGATAAATAATACTTGTATTCAACTGCTTACTTATTAAACTCTATGAATTCACTCAACCTTTGTGTTGACTTTTAGCATGTTTTATCTCAGGTCCGTAAGTGACTTTCGGCTTGGATGGGCGGCGCAAGAAATGGATATCTACATGATGGCTCATGTTTTAATAAAAAAATTTCATTCGATAATGTTTCAAACTTTTAAACTTATGTAACTTTGGATTATGTTAAAACCTTTTGGGACCCTTGTTAACTCTGATAAATTATCGAATGTGAAGTTTTAAAAACGACTTTGTTTTAAAGTTGTTTACTATACTTGTACAATGTGACTAGTGTATAACATCCCATGTCCCTTTCCGCTGCGATCCTAATATGGGGGTGTTATATCTTGGGACTCCAGCGTGCCCATAGCTGCCAGGCGCAGCCCGTGGCTAATCAACCACCTACATCAACAAAGACAATTTGTGTTAATAAAAAACACGGTGTTGGGAATTATACTAACAGTTACCACGGCTAGTAAAGATGTTACAACTGCAGAAGATTGTACTTGCAGTGGAAACTCATTATCACTGCAAGAACAAATATTACCACTGCTTACTTGATAACTGTTAGAGAAACGCGTAGAGATAAATATAGAATAGATCTTGAGTATATCTTATTCTATTAGCATTATACTTATCTTGTAGAAAAGGACTCCTTGCTGTATAAAAGGAGATCCTAGGTTATAGTTAGAATATCTCTTTCTAATACGTTTTTCCTAGAGCTTCAAGGTGTAACCCTAGTGATATCATAGATCACTCGTATTATTATCATTAATAATATTGGAGCTATTTGTTTGTTACATACATTTTTCTCACATACATATAACTGTTTCATTCACAATCAATCTTCTAAGTATCATTAAGTAGATTCCGCATACTTAGTGGTATTACTCAAAGTATCATATTAACACAAGTTCAAGGTGTTCACGATCCAATAAGTGGTATCAGAGCCAGGTTTTGATATTTCGATTTAGAAGACCCTATGGCAGACTCAAAAGAAACAATGGAGACAGAAACAAGCCAATCAAACATTGCTGCAAAGCTTCCTAAGCTTAAGATAAATGATTTTGAGATGTGGAGGCTTATGATAGAACAATTCTTTATGGTTCAAGACTACACATTATGGGAGATCATTATGTGTGGAAATTCATTCAAACCTGGTACAACTATAGAGCAGGTTGGTGACAAGACAGTAACAAAAGTTAATACTGGTCCTGTCACTAATGATGAAAGAAGTCAACTGAAGAATGATTTGAAGGCTAGAGGTTTGCTATTGATGGCTCTACCCAGAGAACAGGTTCTGGCTTTTAGCAAAAACAAGTCTGCAAAGACTCTTTTTGATGAGATCTGTGAAGTGTTTGGTGGTAATGATTTCACCAAGAAGACTCAAAAGACTTTACTGAAGCAGACTTATGAAAACTTTGGTTCAACAAGTAATGAATCTCTTGATAGCATATTTACAAGGCTACAAAAGATTGTTACTCAACTCACTGCTTTTGGAATTGAGGTGGAAAAGGAAGACCTAAATCTTAAATTCCTAAGAAGCCTACCTTCTGAGTTTGACACCAATGTTGCTGTTTGGGAAGATAAGCCAGATCTAGAGACCATGAAGCTTAATGATGTGTACAATAACTTCAAAGTTATTGAACAAAGATTAAAGAAAGCTGGCAAATTAAGAACAAGTTCTGCAAGTGTAGCACTCATATCATCATCAATTAATGATAGTTCAGATGAAGAAAGTGATAGTGATGATGACAGTGGTAACATGATTGTTTCCACTGGTAGTGGAAGTGTTTCCACTAGGAGCTCAAAGAAACAGGTTGCAGGACTAAGTGATGCTACTTTCTATGCCTTTATATCAAGCCAAGTGGGTGGTTCAATTCTCAATCATGAGGATTTGGATCAAATTGATGAAGATGATATGGAGGAGATGGACATTAAATGGCAGGTAGCATTACTAAGCTTAAGAACAAAGAAGTTCTGGAAGAAGACAGGGAGAAAGATAAATATAAGTGGCAATGAGACTGTAGGTTTTGACAAAAAGAAGGTGGAGTGCTATAATTGTCATAAGATGGGGCACTTTGCAAGAGAATGTAGAAAACCAAGGAAATCTGACAACAGGTCAACTTACAAAAAGGACAAGAACAAAGAACCTACAACTGAAGAGCCAAAGGTGCTACTGGCTATTGATGGAGTGAGCTTTGATTGGAGCTTTATGACTCAGGTTGAAGAAGATGATTCAGAATCTACAATGCTTGCTACTGAGCATGCTCTCATGGCTTTTTCAGACTCTGAGGTACATACTGATAATGCTTGTTCTAAAAACTGTAAGGCCTTAAAAGAGTTAGAGACCTCAAAAACACAATATGATGCACTGATGCTAGATTTACATCATACTAATTATAACTTAGCAAACCATAAAAGAGGTCTAGGTGTTTTAGAAAAACAATTAGAGCATTATAGGGCAAATGAATCTAAGTTTAATGATGACATTGTTGTTTTAAAAAGAGACTTAGATTTTCATGTTGAAGTGAATAAAGCTATTAGGGAAGAGATTGAAAAGGTTAAGAAGGCTAGTGAGAATATTCAGATAACTAATCAAACACTAGACAACCAATCTAAGAGCATTAGCAAAATTTGGGAAGCTCAAGTTGTGAGCAAAGCCAAATCAGGTCTTGGATACAAATCAGTTCCACCACCTCTAAGAGGTGTTCCAGCACCTCCTGGCATTGACCTAGCTCACACAGGTTTAGAAGAGTTTCAGGATCTACCTATGACCTATGGACCAAAATTTGTTAAACCAGTTGAAACTGAAAAGGTTCAGGTTGAGGTTGAGACTTTTGATAGTGCTAGTGACTCATCTCTTAAAGATGAATGTTTAAATGTTGAGTCTAAATCTAGTGTTCATGAAAATATTAGAGTAGAAGAAAGAAAAAGTATTCCTGAAGTAGTCAAAGAGAAGCCTAGGACACAGTCAAATTACACTAGGCCTACTACTAGGTATGCAGAGATGTACAGGGATAGGTCTAAATCTCCTAGAGGGAAAATGAGAAGTTGGAATCATGTTAAAACTAGGCAGTTTGGTAGTGATTTTGTTTTTAACAATAAGGCCTGTCATATTTGTGGTAGCTTTGATCACCTTTCCTATACTTGTAACTACCACATGGGAAGAAGGGAAGTTTTTGGGAATACAAGGGTGAATGGACATAATGTTAACAACTTAACTCACCCAAATTCACTAAGCAAGATGGTTCCCAGGTCTGTTTTGCTTACCACTGGCATTAAACCTATTTCTACTGCTAGAACAGCAGTTGCCACTGCCAGTAGTAAAAACAGAGTTTATCCTAAGTCCCCTGTCACTACTTTTGTTAAATCTTATCAAACAGGGAAAAAGACTCAATTTGAAAAGAATGTTCACAAGAAACACATGTGGAAACCCAAATTTACTAATCCAGCAGTTTCCACTGCTAGGCCTGCAGTTACCACTATAAGACCAAATGTTTTCACTGGTGTCTATGTGAATAAGAAAAGGGTAAACATGGGTAATGCTGTTAAGGCCTCAGCTCGTTGGGAATGGAAACCAAAAGAAACATCAAACACAAACACTCCCAATGGTGTATCAATGACCTTTGATAGATACAATTATATTGATACACGAGGCAGATCCAAGTCATTTGCGGCTTGGGTCCCCAAAAGGAACTAATTCCTTTATGTTGTGTGCAGGGACAGTCAAAGACTACTAATGATTATGAATGACTTGATTATTATATACTTTCTGAGTTTTACAGTGACTCACTAATATGTTTGCAAGTTGTTCAGTATATGTCTGTTCTGCAAATGTTAAGAGATTGCAAGTAGTGTGTTAAAGTCACCAAGAGCTGTAGCCAAGGGAATGTGGTAAAATAAGCTGAACATGGTTTCTACTGCAAAGATAATAATGCTGAAGGTCTTACAAAATTGATTAATTAAAGAAGATCTTTTCATTCATTCAAAGACACAAGTTACAGCTTACATTCAAAGTTCCAACTGAATAACAAAGACCATTCCTAAACATTTGGCTAATTGAGTACTACTAGCTTCTATCAATGATTACAAAATACTTGAGGCTATGACAAGTACAATGAAGAAGCTGAAGATGAAAATGGAAAAAGAAGAGAAGGAAGACTGTGAAGATGCTCAAGTACCAAAGTCAAGATAATACTCAAGAACTTTGTTCCTTGGCAACATTCCTCAATCATCTACTTCTGCTTCTCCTTTCCCTTACGTATGATCTCAGCCTTCTTGCTCTGTCCAATATGTTCTTGATGCAGAAGACCAGGTTCTAGAGCAGGAAGATCCAACACCAAATTTGGTGATGTTGGAAGAGATGGATCTCTCTTACTTGATCTTGGTTGGGATCTCTCTGGTGTGGAAGGAGGAAGAAAGGTTGGTTCTTCATTTTCTTCTTCTGAAGATTCTTCATCAGAGGTACAGATGAAGGGAGAGACAAGTTCTCTCTCAGCTAAATTAGGAACATGGCTTGATTCACCCTTCCTATGTGCATTCCATTGTCTTTCTTGTACATCCCATCGTTTCTCCATCTCTCTCTCATAGTCAGAATCTTCAAGCCCCCATGGATATGGTGGTACATCTTCTTCTGATGTTGGAGAAGAAGAGTGTTGATCAGAGGTTTCTGGGTTTGATGACATGGTTTTGGAAGAAAATTGGGTTGATTGGGAAATTTGGGTTTGAAAGATTATTTGGGGTAAATTGGTGACTGAGATGTGTTGTTTGGGGGTGATTAAATAAGCCAAGGATAGGTGTTATGCAAATTAATGAAGGTCATTTACTTCTATCTGTTTTGGTTGGTTGAAGGAGTAAATGTTGTTTGACTTTTGAAAAGATATTTTACTGAATAGTAACTTGGCTAAAAAGTTACTTGAGTTAATCTTTATGGGTTAAGATGAGATTTATTTTGTGTTGCAGTATACAACCCATATCATTGGAGTAATAAGGTGTGTATCATAGACACACAACAAATGGTTATTGATTCACTATGTCTAACCCACATAAGAATCAGCTAGTCCAAGAGCAAACGGCTTCTGGTAAAGACTTATCAAATCCGTTGATAGCTGATAGTTTGCTAAAAACTATGATAAGAGCAGCTAATTTTACATGTTTTACTTACCACTGCTCTTTGAAAATTTTGTTGATTTTTACCACTGCAAGTTCACCGTTTCCACTGAAAGTGTAAATTTTACCACTGGTGAACTAGCCGTTACAACTGTGTGTCAGTAATCTAATTTTTTACTAGCCGTTGCAAATATAACTATCTTTCCGTATTAATAGGGTAAAATTTTAGGGAATTATCTACTTACCAAATTTTATTTATTCTTTTCTATAGATAAATCTTTCTATAGATAATTTCTCTATACGCGTTTTCTCCAAACCCTATTAGTATAAATTGATTCTTATACGGCTTGCTTTTTCATCTTGATTACTAACACTTTATCTCACAAATCGCAAAATCATGGTGACTCTCAAGTTTGCAGATGAACACAATCAAGTGGCTTACCTACAAAAGTCAAACGACAAGAGTGGACCCGTTTTTCATCAGATTGTGGATTTCCTAAACACAACTCATATAAGGTATGCCTTAACTATGAATCCCACAATCTTTGTTTCTCAAATCAAACAGTTTTGGAACTCTGTGGAGTCCATAACACTTGAACAGGGGGACATACATGAATCTGTGGAAGCTCTTAGAGCCACAGTGGATGGGGTAACTATTGATGTTACTGAGTCATCTTTAAGGAGAATTCTCCAATTAGATGATCTCAATGGTATCATCACATTACCTAATTCAGACATATTCAACTACATTGCTTTGATGGGGTATGATACATCTGACCAAAAAGTAACTTTTAAGAAAGGATGTTTTTGTCCCCATTGGAGATTTTTGATACACACTCTGTTGCATTGCCTAAGTCCTAAGAAAACTTCTTATGAACATGAAAGGCAATGTAACGAGTTCATACAAATTTTTGATGTATCCAAGGTTTGTGCAAGCAGTGTTAAATGAATTTCAACTGCAAAATCATAATAGGATTTATGAAACTCCATGTCTTAAACCAAAAGTATTTCAAAATATGTGTAAGGCTTCAGAAGTTTGGAATGGAGTGATTCATCCTCTTTTACAAAACGTGCTTGCAAAGATTTCACAAGTACAGGGTGAAGATGCAACAATCCCAGTTGTATCCCATCACACACCCACTATTTCTGTTCCACAAATTCAACATACCCCTGCTGTAACTCACACATATGAAAGGAGGCAAAAACAGCCAACTCCTTCCATGACAACATTGCATGTTGCTGAACCTTATGGTTTAATAACTAGCAGTGGTGGTTCAAGGCCTATTCCTAGTCCAACTAGGGAAGAACCTGAATCAATGCCCTCTGATTCACCTCTCCCAACAGGTAACACAGTTGGAAGTGTTGAGGGCAGTGTGACACTAAATGAATTGATGGCACTATGTACCAAATTAGTCAAGCAGGTTCACACTCTGGAGAAAGATCTGGCACAGATCAAAGAACAACATGCCACATAGTTGAATCTATTGAAGGCTGAGATTCAAAAGTTGCAGAATGAAGTTGAGACTCTCAAGAAGCAAAGACATGTTCAAGTTGTGGTTTCTTCTCCATTATCATCACCTCATGATGCCCTTTCTGCAGGTTCTAGTTATGGTTTGGGAACTTCTTCCAAACAAGGGAGGAAAACAGATGCAAAGATTAAGGGGAGGAGTACTAATTTTGATGATATGGTTGCTGAGCTCAATGATTCTGAAAATGCTCAAGCAAAAGATGATGTAGCTAAAGATGATGTAGTTGAGATTGAGGGGAGGAAATTGGATCTTGAAGATATGGTTGTTGATGCTGGTTTTAACTCTGAAGATGTTCTTGGAACTGCTCAACAAATTTCCACTGAAGCAGAACATGTTACCACTGATCAAATAATTTCCACTGCAAGTGAAAAAGTTACCAATGATGTTCCATTTGTTACCACTGCAGAGAAAGAAGCTGCCAGAAAAAGATCAGTCAAAGGTAAAGCAATTGTGTTTGATTCAGAACAAGAGCATACAAGAAAGATTTCCAAGAAAGATCAAGCTCAAATTGATTTTGATGCAAGATTGGCAGAACAATTTGAAGCTGCAGAGATTGAAAATATGAAAAAGCAAAAGGAGGATGAAGTTGCTGGTTTTATGGAAGCACAGAGGTTAGATAAACTTGAAGCAGTAATGGCACAACCACTCTCAGTGATTCCACCAACTATCTTACATGAGAAACCTCCTATGTTCTCATATGTGCCAACAGAAGAAGAGATTGAACAAATGATTAATCATGATCCAGTAGTAAAAAAGAAAGCTATTGAGCTTGTTGCTAACAAGACTTTGACAGAAGAACAAAGAACAGCTCAATTGGCTGATTTCATTCAAATGAAGAATCTACAAGCACTGGATGAAGTTATTGGTAAAGTCAGAAAAGGTCAAAAGAAACAGAGACAACCTACAAAGGCACAGATCATTCATGAGATGAAAGTATTTTGCTGTCATGTTGGAACTTGGAAGATGACTGATTTCAAAGGTATGTCTCATGAAAGAATTGAAGGTATCTACTACAGAACTAAAAGGCAAGATAGTAGCTTCAGACCTATTGATTTTGAAGAAGTTGATAGATTTAAACAAAGTAAAAGGAAAGCTTCAACAACTGAAGATCAAGTCACAAAAAGGGTGAAAGTTCCTCAAGAGAAAGAATCTCAATCTGAAAAATGTGTAAAAGATCTACAAAGTGCTATTATTATTGTTGAAGAAGAAGATTTCTACCCAGATCCTTTGCAAACAAAACATCAAATTATTGATTGGGAAGTGTACACAGCAAAGAATTTTGCTTCTACTTGGAAAATTATAAGACTGGGAGGAGAATCTTCATCATTCATTCAGTTTGAAGATCTTCTTAAAGCATGTGACAGGGATGATCTTGATACTCTTTGGAAGCTTGTTAATGAAAGATTCAAGGCTGATACTCTTAAGGATATGAAAGAAATGCAGCTCTGGGTTGATTTAAGAAGACTATATGAACCAGATCTTAATGATAAGTATTAGAAGTTTGATTCATCAGACTTGAATACTACATGGACATATTATGATCAATGTGAGGTTCATCATGTTTCTACAACAGATAAAGTGGATGTGTTTATGTTTGCTGAGAAGGAATATCCACTTAGAGCTAAAACTCTTTCTACAATGTTGAAATCAAAGTTAAGAGTTTATGCAGATAATGAAAAGATTAGAGCTTTGATTCAGAAGATTCAAGATCAATATGCAAGAGCTGATAAAGTGTTGAGAAGAACAAGATAAGTGTTTGGAAGAATTCCCATATCCTCAGGTTTATTGTATACTTGAAGAAACTTGTTGATTTACCTATAAATCATAAGTTTAGGGGAGGATTGTTGGGAATTATACTAACAGTTACCACGGCTAGTAAAGATGTTACAACTGCAGAAGATTGTACTTGCAGTGGAAACTCATTATCACTGCAAGAACAAATATTACCACTGCTTACTTGATAACTGTTAGAGAAACGCGTAGAGATAAATATAGAATAGATCTTGAGTAATGAGTATATCTTATTCTATTAGCATTATACTTATCTTGTAGAAAAGGACTCCTTGCTGTATAAAAGGAGATCCTAGGTTATAGTTAGAATATCTCTTTCTAATACGTTTTTCCTAGAGCTTCAAGGTGTAACCCTAGTGATATCATAGATCACTCGTATTATTATCATTAATAATATTGGAGCTATTTGTTTGTTACATACATTGTTCTCACATACATATAACTGTTTCATTCACAATCAATCTTCTAAGTATCATTAAGTAGATTCCGCATACTTAGTGGTATTACTCAAAGTATCATATTAACACAAGTTCAAGGTGTTCACGATCCAACACATGACAACAAAATTATTATGAAGGAGAAGAGTATAAAAGAGATACCTGCGCTCAGCAATGGTCGACATCAAATGAGGATATAACTCCTCATCGTACTCGATGCTCAGGCCACGCAGCTTGTCCTCCTGCGCCTGGATGATCTTCATCATATCCTCCTTAAACTTGGCAATACTAGCAAAATGCTCCACCTTCTTCTCCTCCAAGAAGCGCACAGCCCAAGTAAGGTCGGACTTATAATGATGAAGCTCCTCGCGCGCCTTCTCCACCTCAGCCATGGCGGACAACTTCTCATGGGTGACTTTTTTCAGTATACACCCGCGAGGACTCCAACTCCGCCTTCGCATCCGCCAGCTGCGCACGGAGCTTCGCAATCTCCTCATCCTTTTGGGCGAGAGTACTGCTCTCCCCAACATACTTCTCCCTCAACTGCGCCACCAGCTCAGCTTGACGCGCAACAGTCGCAGCTAACTCATCCATCAACTGCTGCGCCGCTCCACCCTCATCAACCTTGGTTTTCCCCTCCTTGTTTTCATTCTGCGGAGAGGAAACCACATCCACGAATACTCCATCATTCTTCGCGGCATCATCCCTACAAGACATGAAGATGACAGTTAGTATATGTCGAGACAAGTAATATACAAGAAACATAATATAGATGCAGATACTTACAGAAATGGAGAGGCCTCAGCAGCCTTCTTATTCGCACCAGAAGCGGATGTCTCCTCTACGGACGACTCCGCATCCCCAATGAGGTAGCGTCGTCTCTTCTTGGGGCCACTGGTCTCAGCCTCTCCCTTGCGCTTAATATTCTACGCCACTTCCTCCTTCAGCACCTCCTCGGGCTTTAGGATCTCCACGCTGTCAGACGATTCAGCGCGCGCCTCTCCCTCTTGCGCCATCTCCAGATCTGGTGCCACGCTCTGAACTGGCGTCACTTGGAGTGGCGGCGTATTCTCAGGAACCACCTCAGGCAGCACGGTCAAGCGACCCTCGGTCGCCTCCAGTATTGGCTGCTCACCTTCCCTCAGAGGGCGCACGCCTATAGTCACCTGCTTTGGTTTCTCTAGCTTCACAACGGCGAACAGATCCATCTCTGCGTACATAAACAAAGCAATAAAGAAGAAAGGATTAGTTGGTAAAGGTGCGCATACAATAATACTTACAAAATTTGAAGTAGAAGGGATGAACACACACCCCGACCATCCTCACTAATAAAAGTGGGCACCTCGTCCGCAGCGCCGAAATAATTGCGACTCAACCCCATGTGCACCAAAAACTCCTCCGGATAAGGGTTAATGGATAGGCGGTTGGCATCAAGAAGCTGCGCATCAGTCAGCCTATAGGAACCGGGTGCGGGGCGCCCATCCCTTGGCAATGTATCCTGAGTATAAAACTCATAGGGCGATGGAAAGACCACATCATCAACCCAGAAAAAAATACTCCCTCCAATTTCTTAGGGAGTCTACCTTATCAGTGTAACATTGAAGCGCCCCCGGGCGGTTCGCAAAAGATACCCACCCATTTGACCACGTCGTGTGGTAAAAGGAGCGGAACAAGGAAATGGTCGGTTCTATCGCAAGTAAACGGCAATTTACTTCAAAATTCGACACCTTAGCCGCACCTATACAGTGCAGCTGTGAGATGTGGAGGCGATAATGGTTGAGCAAATCGCTCAGAAAAATAGATATGGGTACGCGGTAGTTCGCGTACTCAAAAAATTTTGTGTATAGCTCTATTTTCCCTTCGGGGAAATCAGCTATACACGCGTCAACATCTGGAGCCTCTGGACGCACATCCAGAGGAATGAAGTAGTCAGACGTAAACTGAGTAACATCATTCTCCGTCATCGCAGAGCGAGAGTCCTCTAATTGAGCAACCATTTTCATTTATTCACTAGAGAAACGCACTCAAAAGATTACCTAAGGAAATGCTTATTTGCAAAAGATAGCTTTCAAGAAGATGAACAGTGGTGAGTGTGTGTTTTACTCTGTGTGTGGTTGTAAAAGTGGGGCGGTAACTATTAAATTGGGAGGAAGAAAACCCTAAATTATCCCCACGTGGATCCCACTCACAAAAACATGTGGCTAGAACCGAACCAGTACATGCACTTTTTCCCGATTTACGAGGGCCACGTGGACACAACCCCCATTTTTCAAGGTATCCTTTTTGAGATATTCATGCCTAGGTGCATTGCACTTTCAAATAGGCGGCAATATTTCAAATGATCTCTCGCCACGCTTACCGCTGTTACTGTTAGTCTAGCATCCTCGGCTACGAGCCACGCACACTAGACTGGGGGACATGATGACGTATAGTCTATATTTGGGCCACGAGCCCAAATGATAAACATTACTCGGCCCAAACCCACCACGAGTGGGCTATCATAACGAATGACTCGGGCCATAATAATAACGGCTTGGGCTCACAAAGCCCAACCAAACTAACCGGGCATGCGATAAGGATCTTCTATTCATGGAATAGATATCCTTACCCCGGATAAGCACTACGCGTGCGAAGAGTAAGGAGAAAGAAACCTACACGGTTTCAGCCCCTATATAAGGAATGATACATTCTCATTCAAAGGTACGATTCACAAACCCTAACTCTTAACGAGAACCCTAAATCGATTACTTACTCTCACGCCGGAGTCTAATCGTGGGAGACAATCCCACGATAAGTCTAACGGTGTTGTTTATTTTCTTAGTGCGCAGGTTACAAGTACTAAGAAGCGAATTGGTACGAGAGCAAGAGCCCATAATCAGGAACGCCCAACTTTTGTATCAACAGGGATCCTACCTAAGATCGTTTTCGTCTTTGCAAGATCGTGAACGTAAGACCGGATCGGGATCTTAAGATCCTTCTATAATGTCATTTTCTTAATAGTTTTTGTCAAGGTTGCAAAAATCGTGAATCGGTAGTCGGGCGGTCGACTACCTTGTAGCTTGTAATCGGTCTAGGCGGGATCAATCGGTGATTAATCGGATTAGCAATACTGACAAATTTTGGTAAATTTCCAGCAAGTTTTGTGTATTTCCGGTGAGTTTTAGGTATTTCCGGCAAGGTATTTTCTAAAAAACAACTTGTAATAGATTTAAACAGTTACTATAAGTATTCAAAATAAGTTTACAGTGAGTTTTGGGTACTTCCGGCAAGATTATAGGTTTCTGAAAAGTTTGACCACCATTGACGGCCGTTGACCACAGTTGCCTACGTGTTTGACCCAGTTACATAAATCGGCAAGGTCGGTGGCCTTGTAGCACTTAATCGGTGATTAAACGGCCTTGTAGACCTTTTTCTGTAACATTTGTTTTTGTAATATTATACAAATTTACAAAATTATATATCATAAACACAAAATTATATGAATGTTCCATTAAAATGTTATCCTAAATTGTGATTATGAAATGTTTAATAAGATTAACATATTGTTTTGAACTTTATGCTGCATATTCAGTCCTTCGCGAAAGTTAAATGATTAAAATACCCCTTGTCTTCTTCCACTTTCATTTCCAGATATTGTTTACATAACAAAGATTAGCCACTTTAACTTTTTAAGATTAATTTACAAACCTACTTTCATTATGTTTTTTTTTTCAAAAATTAAGCTCTATTAAATAGTTAATCGTTAAGTGAAAAAAATAATATACCACCACGACGAGCATTAAATTATCTTTCTATAGGCGGGCACTTTGAAATATTTCGACAAACTTTTTTTTTTCTTCGTATGTTTCACTTTTTTTCCCTGTTGTTGTTGAAACTTGCATGTGAAATCATATGTGATTAAACACTAATTTGAATATTCGAATATCTAAACATATACTAAAATGAACATAACCTTTTTTATAATATTTCAAAAGTTTCATCGTTTTTTCTTTAGAAACTAGATATTCAAACTTTCCAACCGCATATAACACATTATATTTCGAATTATTTATTAGCCCAGTTAATTCATCAAAGTTGGATTTAACACATAAAATCACATGTGATTTTAACCACACGTGATCTCAATCACATGTGAGTTTTAACACATAAAATGCACGTGTTGTTATCACATATGATTATAGAAGTTCACGAATGAACTGCTATAATATATAATTCAAATACAGTGTGTGATGTATTTGAATCCATAAATGTGTGTTTTCACTGCAAAAAATGGAAAAAGTTTTGCTTTATAAACAAATACTCATGTTAGTTTTAGTAAATATGTTTAGTGTTCGAACTTCGATGTTAGTGTTAGATCACATGTGATATGTCATGTGAATTTCAATACCGAAAATAAAAGATGAAAAAAAATGACAAAATAAAAGTTTTTCGAAAGTATATCAAAATGCCCGTTTATAAAAACATAATTAAATGTCGTCGTAGCTGTATAATTTTTTTTGTCTAACGATAAACCATTTATAAGATATTTAAATCATAAAAAACTATGTGTAATTGAATTTTTTGTTTAAATATTTGCTAATCTCTATCCTTTTTTCTCAATAGAAAAATAAATTGCTGAAATTTGTCATTTGGTATATGATAAAAGTTTCTTCGTTTTAAAAATGATTAATTAGATATTTGAAGCAAAACTAATTAACAATTTTGTGATCAAAAACAACATTTGTTAATCGTTTTATTTCGAGTTTTAGCAATACAAAAAAATAAAAATTTAACAAAAAATACATCCAAACAAACAATACAATAACGGTGAAACCTACCAGGAATTGTCACGGAAGAATGGGCAGAAACAGAAGGCTGAAAATTTTAATTTAATTTTAATATTTTTAATTTTAATTTACTTATGTATAAGCTTTATCTTTTATTATATTTTGATTAACAAAATTACCAAATCAAATTTTGATAAAATATTTGAATCCGACTAACCAATATAGTAACTCGCTTAAACCAAACTTGACAAGCCAAATCAACTTTAATTACTTGGACCATAAACGTACAGCGCTAAATGTGGTTGTAGCTAAAAGTGAGGTTAATTGGATTACAGATCTTAGTTATCAAAATTCCAATGTGATGGAATTTATTTATAAAAATATGAGAATGGTCATTAGCAAGTATATGTGATATCACCGACATATGTGTAGACTCGTTGGAGTTCTCCTTCAAGCCTTGGATGAGTGTCTGCCAATATCAAGAAGATATAATATGCCAATTATCTTCTGAGCATACTGTGGAAAATTAACAATTTAACCCATTTCATCAAGAAGATATAATATGCCAATTATCTTGTGAGCATTGTCCATTTAGGAAATTTAATCATTACAGAAGTAATTCATTTTTTTTAACTGTAAAAATATATATAACATTTAATCACCTGACTCACCTTTGCTTCATCGGCCAACGTGCATTGTAACCAGAGATCCATTGTGTAGCAGGACTTCCTAGTCGCACTTTCTTCCTTGGTTGTTGGTATTCTTCCAAATTAATAAGCAATTTACCTCGTTTTTGTCCAACCTGATGAGAATAACCACATGATAACATTTATGTCCCAACATCCCTAACAAAGAAATTGAAAATTCTCACAAAAAAGATACCTTAAGTGCACCATCAATTCTAATTGGTCTAAGTGACGTTACAGGTTCAATCAGACTCTCAAATAAATATATAAGCTAAAAATAATTAGGTGTGACAACTGGCAGTTTAGGGAGCTATTTTTAAAACCCGCATTTCAACTTAAGTTCGTTCATAATTATTATTTGAAATTTTCATTTCACAACGAACTTGTAAGACCTATGTTATGGATATTTTAATTAATGACGTTATGGAATTCGTGAATTATGTTCATAATTCATTTTTGATTATGTGATCGGTGATGTATATTTGAATTCTCACTTGGTACTACGTTGACTTTGGCACTAGGATTTCCTAACATAGTTTTATGATTCGTCTTAACGAGTCCGTTATATATTCTAATTAATTACGAGAGGGTTCTCGTGTGATATGGACATTTTAAAATGAGTTCGGGTTCGGGCCACGTGTTTTTACATCTACCCACATTACCCGCTCAACCGTAATAATATCTTTATTATTACTTTTATTATTATTATTATTACATTTAACTTTAAAAAAAAAAAAAAAAAAAAAAAAAAAAAAAAAAAAAAAGTTAACAAAAGGGGGCTTGGGTCCGGTTTTAAACCACACACACAACACAAACACAAAACTCACTTTACTCTCACTCTCATCTCCCATCTCCCCCTCTTTGAAAACCCTAGCCGCCGTGCACTGTTCCGGCCAGCCGCCGCCACACCGCCGGCCACCACTCTAAAACACCACCACAAATCGAACCTCCATCATCCCTACTCTTAGATCCACTATAACACGCGCCTATAAACCCGTTATTTCACTTCGAATCACCATCTTATTCACCACTATTCGTTGTTTCTTGAAGGGTTATCACGGTTTTGAGTTCTAGATCGAAGGTGAGACGAGTTTTCACTCGTATGGTTAATAAAACCTTGACCTAGAGTCACGACATGATGAGATCCGAATGGGTTTTAATTAAAAACGTGTAATACTTGTTGGGTTGTTGATTTGAAAAAACGTTTTCTTGATAGTTTGGTATCCGGGTTTGGTTATCTTCGTCGGGTCGAGGTGTACCCGAGGGTGTAACCCTCGGTTTGTGCTTGTTCTTTCGACTATTCGAGCTTGTTGATCTTGGTGTTCGAATGAGGTGTTTGGAACCTCATTTATGTTATTGGACCGATTATTGATGGTCATGGTTAACCATGGTTGTCGATGGTTTCTTGGCCGACCACCCATGTGGGTCGTGTAGTTTGTTGGCTCGATGCCATCTTGAATCGACTCTTGTGAGTCGCGGCCTCTCGGCCATATATGGTTATTGAAGCCGAGACCCAAGTGGTCGAATGGCTAGTTGGAGTGTGGCTCTTGGAGCTTATTTTGATGACTTGAGGTTGTTGATTCGAGTCCTCGCGACTCGTGGTTTTGAGCCGTGACTCAAGTGAGTCGAGGGCTCGGGTTTGGCTTGGTAAACCGACCCAAACATTAACCTTGGTTGATGTTATTTTCTATATAAATGTGAACTTGTTTGATTGTTGTTGTGGTATTTATTTCTCGGCCGAATACTTTTGGGTCGAATTGGATATTGGTTATGGTTTTGATATTGAGGAGTTGTTGTCGAGTGGTATGTGATATGAGGACCGGTTATGAGACGGTCGTTAGATGACGGAGATAGGTTAGTCGGGTACCGTAGTCGGACCTTATTGTTGTAGCCCGTGGTTGAGATTGTGATTTGGACGGAGATTTATTATTTATGACTTTGGTTTATTATTGGACTTGGACAATGAGCCGAGGGTCATGACTCGGACATATGACCATTTCGTATAACTCAATAACTAATAAAATTGAAACGAGAATAATAAAACTCGTAATAATCATTATTGATAATATGAACGTTTGTATGAAAGTATATACGTGAATAACGTATATATATAACTATATAAACGCGTATATTAATAATAATAATAATCACGAGTCGTATTATAAATAATACGATTAGATATATATTAGGCTACTAAAGTGGCGTAATATTATTAAACGTATTATTATTACAAAAATTGTGTCATAAATGGGAAACTCCCGACAATTATGAAACATTTAATAAAAAGTCATTTCGAATATACAACGGATAAGTTTATTGAGTTAGGCGAAATTGTTGTCACTCGGGTCCAGGTAAGTCATTATTTGTGACATTCGTGTTGTCTCGGATATATGACGACTAATATAGACGTTTTCTATAAGTAAATAACCACTCAACCGTAAGGTTGAGCCGGGTTGTTTGGTTATATGAAACGAATATATTAGTGGGCAGCGTATCCTACGACGCCCATAGGTTGTAGTATATGTAAAGTGTAATAGATTGCGAGGGTATATATCGGGAAATCTGGCCAATTTGGCGATATATACGAGGAATTTATTAAACTATGATATATACTATATAGTAATTATGTGCTATGTGCTTTATATGTGCTTTAGATTGGGTGTAATCTTGGAACGGTATATTACGTAAATAAATATGAGGATTATCAAATCGACGGATTTGGTAAACTTTGACGATTTATTTAAATGATATATTGGGCTAATATTAGATCTATAGTTTATTATATGTTCTATGTGTGATCTTGTTGGTTTGTTTTGAGTCGACCCACCACCCGTATGGATACCAAACGCAAATACACCAAACTGATACGAAATGGATTTTCGGAAATAAAACGGATTCTCGTCCGGGTTTGGGAATATTATATATTTGAGGAAATGATTTCTGAAAGAGTTAATATTGTTAGGTCGTGCCAAGTCCGTAGTTGCTGTTTCGTGAGTTATCATACATCTTATTTCTACCTACCTCGTCTTGCTATATTTCTGGACTTGAGGTGAGTCATAGCCCCACTTTTTACTCTTGAACTATGTTTTCAATGATTGGGGTGAGAAACGTGCAAATTATTTTATGTGGACTATTTATCGCTTCTATATTCTTTATAAAACTTGCTATGCGTATGGACTAAGATGTATTGTCAACTTTAGTCACATATTTTGTGTGTACTATTCAAGGTTGGCTTATTTGATTATTTGTTATTGTCAGCTTTAGTCACGCGGTTCGTGTGTACTATTCAAGGTTGACTTATTTAGATACTGTAGTGTGCACCTATAGGTTATTAACACTTCGGAGGTTATCCGAGTGTTTATTGGTATTGCGGGGGTTATCCGAATATCTATGATAGTACGGAAGGGTATCCGTGTGTTTTGGTTATTGCGGAAGGGTTTCCGTGTGTTATGTTAAGAGCGGAGGGTATCCGCAGGCTTTTAGTGAATCCTTAGTCTAGCTAGCAAGCGTTTTGCGTATATGTCCACTATATTATTAGTTGAACTTAAACCTATGATCTCACCAGCGAAAGCTGACTTTTAGCACGTTTTCTCAGGTAATTAAGTGTTGAGGTGCATGCTTGGATTGGAAGGCTCGGCTGTGGCACACGGTTATGGATCTATATTTTCTAAACTCTGATAATTAAATTTGGACCTATTGTTATTTTATTTTGGGCCTGACTCTGAAATGATGTTGGGATAAATGTAAACTTTAAAACCCCGTATTTTGGTTGTGTTTTTACTATGTTTACTTTATCTCGTTCTATATTGTCTTGTGTTGGATACCAATCCCCGTAGCACCCCGAAAGCTTGTTGAGTCTTCCGCTGTATCAAATTTTGGGGGTGTTACATTAGGCTCCTCGTCACATATCATATTTGTGACTGCTTCAAGGAAATGTTTGAATACAGCAGGACAAAAGCAACACATTAACTCAGGCGAGGTTGCATTACTGAATTTCAAAGGTAGAACAATACATGGTGAACTATAATATAATCATCATAAGTAAATTGAGATAATTCTTGTAATTTCATCTCCAAAATCAGCTACCACCGGAAAATGATTGATAGTAAAAATCCTTAAAAATAAAAATTGGAATATTAAAAATCATCTACCAATAAGAAAATTATTGTTAATGAACAACCTCTGTATGTAGCTCCTCTAGGATAGCACAACATGGCAGTGATAAGACCTTTGGCAAGTGAGATCACCAAAAAATCAATACTACCACTTTCGGTAGACATGAATGTATTTGCATTGGAGGTCAAAGCAACAACTCAGTTTCCATTCTGGTTCACTAAAATATGTAAATGCATTAACGATTTTAGCATTAATAAAAGTTACCTTTACTGATAAAGCACATAAAGTGTATCATACTAAATTCAGCTATATGTATCATAATAAGATTAATAATATTTGTATGAGCTTCTCTCCATTTCCCAAAAATACCACTCCTATTGTATTTATAATGTAAGCTTGATGTAGTGAATCGTTCGCATTTGAAAAAGGCCGTCAACTCCACAGAATATGGCCTTAGCTACTTGGCCTTTTAGAAAAATGTTGCAGCAGCCATAGCCAAACACCCTTAAAGTTGTACATTTGCAGAAAAATGTTGCAGCAGCCCATACCTCATTACTGGCAGCAACTTCTGCCGGCAAATAGTATATCCAATATAATAAAACTTACATTTTTTTTAATCAGTTGACGAACCCACCATATACTTTTTACAGAATTGGTCAAAGGGTTAGTAATTTAGACTTTAAGCAATTTTACACGCATTTGGCTTAATTCCAGCAAAAAAGCTAACCCAATTCGACCCTTTCATTAGTAATGGGTAGAAATTTAAATTTTCAAATGAGCATATATGCAGTGAATTATAAACTATTTGATAACTGGAACATGAGACACTAATTAAAAGTAACTGGTCACCATGAATTTTCTCTAGAAACTTTTGTGTAAAATACACTTCAGCAAACACCTGCTGTAACTCTTAGGTGAGATCCGTTGTACCAACTTGGCAATGAATTCGAAAAACTAAAATGGTAGAATCATGTCAAACAATTGAAAATATAATGTGTTATGTGAGGTGATTTTTAAGATAATAAAATTTTCCTTTTCTTTATTCATAGGGTCACTCACATTGGGAAAACTTATAACCTGCTTTTGCAGATATGTCCCCATACACAAAGTACCTATAAACGATGCTTGACATCATTCTATCACCAAGTGATCATGATATTAATAGGAAAGATAAACAAAGACCTCTCTGGGGATTTGAACGGGCTGTGTAGAACTGTACACAATGTTTCGGGCACTTTGATAAGCTTTCTAGAAAAGACTGCATAAGATGACAATAAATATGAGAAAAACTTAAACTTCCAACTGGAATGATGGTAAAAATCATATTCCAACTAACCTTGGAAAGATGGATATCTGCATACGTTCTGATATCTGATATTTGATAAGCTTTCTGAAATTGTCCCATGCATTATTAACCACAACATCAGCTATCATAGTTTGAAAAGATGGGTAGTGAAACTGAACTATGGTCTCATGCAAAAACAGTAAGATTTATTCCCTGTTCCCATCGAAATTGCAACATTAATCATAAATCAAAGGCGAAACTCTCCTGATCAAAATACTGTTACAAATTTGCTCAAATTAATACTTAGTTTTGTTGCATCAAAAGAATTATAGTCATGGCAGTCATCATTATTATTGCTACAGCTAAAGCTACATTCTTATAGGCCTAATATAGAGGACAACATAACTTATTTATCTACTAATGTATTGCTTAGTTCATAAACCCATTTGTATAACTCTCATAGTTCATATCATCTACTCGGCTCCATAACTTGTTAGCTAACTAAATCCTTATGTACTTTGTGTTTAACCCAATTCCCAACCGCAAGAACAAACTCTCCCTCTCTTGTTCTGTTAGTTTCTTGTGCATTTGTTTTGTGAGTGCCTCTCTTTCATGGCGCAGAGCTCTTTCACTGTTCACATGTTCATGAAATAAACAAATGTCATCTTTTTGCAAGAGTTTGGTTATTAGTTTATAACAGAGGTGAAAAAAAGTACCAAATCAAAACATTAGACCATTTTGGAATGACTCAAATATCACACCCAAATGGGTAAACATATTCTCAAGACTAACAGGCAAGGAGGGTTACTCATACTAATCTGAGGATAGCTTATTTGATTGGATCTAAAAAATTTTGGACATTATATCTAAAATATTTGTTATGGCAGACTCACACGCTCATACCCATTTCACACATGTTGTCTAAGTTAAGAGTTAAACCCACAAGCACTTGCTTGATGGGGTACCTTTGATAAACCTTAGATACCGTTGAGCGCATGTTCTAAACTTTTAGTTTTAAAGTATACAAATAAAACTGAGATTCTATAAAATAATGTTTGTGAAATGTGAATGCAATCAAGCAAATGAATAGTTTTATATAAAGAATTAGAAAGTTTACTGCTCCTCATGATCAGTTGCATAAATATAAGCACGGAAGCCTGAATAAGAAATTTTAAAGATCCTCATAATGTAAGGCAAAACTTACATGCATGTTCTCTTCTTCATGAATTCTCACGCCTGCAAAAGCAGTTCCATTAGATTACATTTTCAAAAGATCTTTTCTTTTTTTTCTTTTTTTTTTTTTTCAATTTGAATTGTGGGATTTACATCAAGGTGGTAGGTAAGCGGGCAACAAGCTGTGCCGCCACCACTTTCTGAATAGCAAACCCTATTCTACTGAAAACATAATCGTGACCCCTCGGGGCCGATATATTGCTGCGAACAATCTTACGAACCCGATCCAAGAAGTGCACAGCTTCAGGGGCTAAGGAACCAAAAGTCTCAAATGCAAAAGGAACAAACACGTGTTGATTCTCGGAGCAGGCTTTATCATGTTTGTTCACTTTCTTCATCTCAGCCTTCATAACAGCTTGCCCAGCCGTAAACCCATTACCATGAAGATCCACGAGGGGGGACACACCAGTGAGGTCCACACAAGCATGTTTCCCCCCTGCCCAACCAAAAACCAAAACATCAGCGGGCCGCAGAGAGGACCTCCCCTCAGTAGGGTCAGTAAGGAAATTTACGAGAGCTTCCTTTTTCGCCGAAATCCCCGCCCTCCGAAGGACATCAAACAACACATCCCGCACCAAGTCGTGACGGTACTTAAACCCCGAGAGCTCTTTGCAGTGCACCGCATGTTCCCCAAACTTGTCCAAGGCGACCTTATGACACACAGGACAAGGCTCGTCCACTGGGAACAATGGGATCATTAGACGATATTTAAGGATCGCCCTATATTCGATTGGAGACATGTGCTGCCCTAGCCCCTCAATGGGGATGACAGTAAGGAAATCCTATGTGTGCGGTTGCTGCAGACATTCCATCACAGCCTTCTGTCGCGGGGACAAACCAAAATCCATTCCCAAATTCTGGGAGATTTTACAGTAGAGGGCACTCGCCAAAGTTTCCTGAGGTTTTGGGGGGGCGGTGTCCTTACTAGTGAAACCCCCGAAATCAAAATCTGGGAGGGATGTACGCAAACGCCCCAACGCCTGCCCATAATCAGGGTCAAGGCTATAAACTCCGCTGTTACGCAGGATATGATCCTGCAACTCCCATGATTGAACCCTAGAAGCGACAAAAGCATATGAGGAGACATCTTTCGCTGAAAGAAGCCCCAACCCACCATAGCGAAAAGGAAGGGAGGCAACCCGCCATTGAAGATCACCAAAAAAGGGGCCCCCACAAGTAACGATATCTTCAATAGCACTCCTTAACCCATTGTCAAACACATCCACTGCCTCATCGGAACAAGAAGGTTGACAAGTGCGTAACCCAAACAACAACTTAGCAACTCCCATACAAGAGCGTAGAAGGAGAAGCTCACTTTGAGGGTCCCTAAGAAGGGGAAGACGCTTCATAAGTTCCACTGCATGTCAGGCCCTTTTAACCGCCAGGGCGCTAATAAATCCCTCATCCCTGCTGACAGCCCCACCAAGAAGCTTCACCCCTTTATCCGGCCTCCCAATCTCCACGGGGAAAAGACCTTGTTGCATCTTTAAGCCATTACAGGAAGGCCAGAAAACCGAGGTTTTCTGGATGTTAAGCTTAAGCCCCAAGACAGAGCCCTCCGTCTGAATAATATTTAAAGCTTTAGCAACCTCAGCTGTGTTACCAATTAAGGTGCCATCATCAAGGTACCAAGCCTGAAAAGGGAGGGAACAACATTCCTGGACCCGCTGAACAAGGGGGTGTAAGGCTAAAGCAAAAAGAAGAGGACCCAGGGGTCCCCCTTGTTGAACACCGGTAGTAGCCCCGAGGCAAACATCCCCGACATATAACCTGGCAGGTTGAGCGTAGAGGAATTGAACCCAAGGGGAAATCGAAGGGCACCGCAGACTAACCTCCCGTAAAAGAGCCGTTCTATCCACAAGGTTGAATGCGTTAGAAAAATCCACCGTAAGCATAGCCATAGCCCCGTCTGAGTGGAAAGAATTAAGGTACTTGTTTGCACTGTGGAGCACAGCCTCTGCCCCTTTCGGGATCCCCACCCCGAATTGGAAATCCTCGAGATAGGCAGCCATCTTTTTCTTGACTTTATGCATAGCTACTTTGGAAACCAGCCTCCTCCAAATAGCACCTACAGCGATTGGCCTAATCCCATTATCAGGCTTGAGCAAGGGAGTCAGGGGAGCCGAGGCAACGAACTGGACGAGGACTTTGGGACAGTTTCCCCCCAACCAAAGGTTTACAACATCCGTAATGGCCGAGGCAAGCCCTGAAGCAGTTGCAGAACCTTCCCCACACATGGCGTCAAGAAGGTGCTGGGCCCGAAGGCCGTCTCTCCCGCAAGAAGTCCCTTTCGGGAAAGATTGGATGTGCCGCAGCACACAGTCTTTATCAACCACTAAAGCAGGCTCGGAGAGCAAGACTGACGGTAAAACCGGGGGGGGGGGGGGGGGGGGCAAGTCCGGATGTTTATCCTTTAAGGTATTTAAAGTGGAGTCATTCATAGGCGCAACACCGGACGAACACAACACTTTTACTGCCGCGGTGAAATGCCCGTCTGCTACCTTACGCAAACACTGCCTAACATTGGAACTTAAAGCTGAATCCCTATCCCTAGCCTCTTTCCCAGAACTCGGCTCCACCCTAGGTGAATCCAGAAGGGAAGAAACCAACTCACAGAAACCAGAACCATCTTTCCATCTAGCAAGGGCTTGATTGATGTTGTTGGAATGGAGAGACTTGCGATTCCCCGACCTACATTCCTGGCGACAAGAAGGGCTAACAACTCGAAGCGTGCAACAAGGTAAAAGGAGAAGCTTGACCCACGCATCTACAGAACCTGGAGCCGCAACAACCCTACGCAATGTCGAGGACAACACCTGCGCGAAAGCCAAACGACAATTGGGTGGGATACTCTTGAACGTTTTAATAGGCAAAGATAAGACACGCTCCAGCAAGGCAACATCCACTGGCATTTCACCCGAAAGATTGGTCACCATGTCAACCGAGGGCCTGCATGGCTTAGGGATGCCCACTACCCGATCAACCCCAACATCGGAACCCGGAGCAAAAGTAGAGATGCCATCGGAATGGTGACACCCCCTACTGAGAGCATGCAACACCATACACCTCCCACAGAGCCATTGGTCAAACATCTTCAACATTTCCCCCACATCACTTAAGAGAACCCAGTCCAGGGATAAGGCATCCCGTAGACAATCTTTGCTATCATCCGACCTGAAGTGATCTCGCTTGATGTGGGCGAGTAGCCTAGTATAGCCAGTGGAACCGGGCCTACCATCTTTGCAATAGTGAAATTTCCTAAACGGGCACGGCCACACCCCATCCCCAGAAGAGGAACACCCCTCACTCGAGGATGCGCGATTAACCATTATTTACTCAAGATTTCCAAAAAGGATCAAACTAAGGTCGATTTTCGGAATTGAAAATGAATTTAGCATTAATGAAGGTTGAATGGAAAAGGGTTTTGCTGCATTTTAAGTATATTTTGGATGTAATGTGATTTTGAAAATTAGGGTTAGGGTTAGATTCGTGAGGGTTGTAATGTGAGGAATTAATTGGTGGCTTTTGATTGTTGTGGGTAGCTGTGGCAGGGGTGGTTGGTGGTGTCAGCGGCGATGGGCGGTGGGCGGGGTTAGTGATGGTGACCAAAAGTGTTTGGACTTTTTAGTCAATCCAAACTATTAGATTTAAGACATGCACAACACCTGTTACCCAACCCATCCATCTTGCATATTGTAGCCTATAAGCTGAAAATTACGGCCTTATGCTATATAAACTGAACGAAATATGTTAGTAATTAACCCCTATTTTTATTCATGATCCAACCTGATTTGTATCTTTTCAGAGTTCTACCTTAGTAACAACCCAATTTTTTTCTCATGCCAATTAGATTTTGCTAAAAATAATACCACTGTCTCTTCCAGTTACTTTCAAGAAGCCAACTACAAAGCAAATATCCAAACACCGACATGCAACTTAGCTATAAGCAATATAAATCATAATAAGCTAAATTATCCAAACCCGTGTCATTGTCCACCAAGCTTGGCAAACAAGTAACCGACCCAAAATACTCTCTTGGGAAGTCATTAACCGATAACCACCTTGTTAAACTTGCTTCAAAAGTTGCATCACCAAATGCTGTTAATATAGTTTTAATAGCTAGTGATGTAGCAGTTACACGTTTTTGCTCTGGCAGATGCGGGACACACAGCTCTGCAGTAGCAAATTCTATAACTGCCAATGGTAAAGGAAAGAAATATAAATTTCCATATATTTGGGTAGGAAACTCGGAGACACAGTGTCCCGGCCAATGTGCATGGCCATTCCACCAACCTATATATGGACCACAGGGTGCACCGTTGATCGCACCCAATAATGATGTGGGTCTAGACGGTATGGTGATTAACTTGGCTAGCTTATTGGCTGGTACGGCTACGAACCCTTTTGGGAATGGATATTATCAAGGGGACGCGAGTGCACCATTAGAGGCTGCATCCGCGTGTCCTGGAATATATGGGAAAGGGGTGTATCCCGGTTACCCGGGGGATTTGCTTGTGGACTCGACTACCGGTGCTAGGTATAATGCACATGGCACGAATGGAAGAAAGTATTTGGTTCCTGCTATGTATGACCCATCGAGTTCAAGTTGTTACACTTTGGTCTAAGAAGTAAAATCAAATACATGTACAAACGAAAATATGAAAAACAGTAATGACTTAATTTGTTAATTAGTGGTTATATGTATTTATTCATTTATTCTCTGTTTTTAGGATCTTAAGAAGTATATATCAAATAAACAAGTTATTCTATTTTTATAATATCTATTTCATTTTAACAAGCTTTTTCTTTTTGTATACTTTGACACTAGCTATATTCAATTATTCATAATGGATGCACAACTATATGAAACTTGTGTTGGGACGTCTTTGGCTTTACGAGAGAAAGCTCGTCTTAGAAAAAGTCTTTCTCTTCCTGAGTGTGAATCTACACTTTTTCAGTACGTTTTTTAACAAACATACTCAATTGAAAAAACTGAATCAATTGAGTTATGTTGGATAAAAAGCAGCTTAGCACTTTTTGTAATTACTAAAAAAGTGTATATATACACACTCATATAGTCGTACATCTAACATAACTCAATTGAAAAATCGAATAAGCTGAATAAAGCTATTTAATGATAAAAGTTAGAGGTAGCAAGATGAGCTTGTCGAGTGAGTTTTGGTAATAGGTCAAAACAAGCTCAGGTCAAATGAGCCACTATGAAAAACAGGTCGAACATGTTCAAGTCCAGATTGTCGTCTCTTTTAAAAATAGTGATCACCCCTGTAGATTGGGATTGTTTTGGATTTGGCTATGACATTGGCTCTTCTTTTAAGTTCTAGCTAGTTTTTTTTTTTTTTTTTTTTTTTTTTTTTTTTTTTTTTTTTTTTTTTTTGCCATAGAAAGTATCATATTAGACATCACCAAGAAGCTAGAACACAATTCGAAGGAGATGATAGAGCATTACAAGAATCTCAAATCCACTCTATCCATTTTGGCGGGACTTTCTTTCTAGCTTGTTTTAATCCACAACCACCTAGGAGTGTTCATGGTTCGGGTAATAAACCAAATAAACCGAAAACCGAACCGAGCTGAACCCAAAAAAATCAAACCAAACTTAGAAGCGAACCGAGTTTGTCAAAACCGAACCGAACCGAATTAAAAATTTGGTTTACGGTTCGGATATGATTTTAGCCATCTGAACCGAAAACCAAAAAAAAAACCGAATTTATATAAATATAGATATTTTTATAATATATTTACGTTATTTTATATATATATATATATATATATATATATATATATATATATATATATATATATATATATATATATATATATATATATATATATATAGGTATGGGTTAAAATAAAAAGGGCCTTATAATAAAAAGTGTAGGAAGGATTGTGAGGGCGACATGTGTCACCCCTATGCCACATCATATGACACATGTCACCACCCCCACCCACCCACCCCCCCCCCCCCCCCACCCCCCGCAAAAAAAAAAAAAAAAAAAATTCCCGCCAAAAAAAAATTTTTTTGGGGCAAAAAAAAATTTTTTTTTTTTCCCGCCAAAATTTTTTAGTGCATCACAGTTATAAAGTTACTGCATCACAATTATAAAAGTTACTGCATCACAGTTTTAAATTTTAGTGTATTAAGGTTATAAGTTACTGCAACATAGTTGATGCACTAAACTATTAACTATGATGCAGTAACTTATAATAAAGATGCACCAAAACTTAAAAAAGAATCGTATTTTAATTGTGATGCAGTTACATACATATATGATGCATAAAACTTATGATAATTCAGTTTCTTTATAACCATGATGCAGTAACTTTATAACCATGATGCAGTAACATTAAAACCATGAATGCAGTAATTGTGATGCAGTAAAATCATAATTGTGATGCAGTAAACATGATGCAGTAACTTTATAACCGTGATGCAGTAACTTTATAACTGTGATGCACTAAAAAATTTTGGCGGGAAAAAAAAAAATTTTGCCCCAAAAAAAAATTTTTTTGGCGGGAAATTTTTTTTTTTCGGCGTGGGGGGGGGGGGGGGGGGGGGGGGGGGGTTGGGGTGACACGTGTCATATGATGTGGCAAGGGGGTGACACATGTCACTCCCACAATCCTTCCTACACTTTTTATTATAAGGCCCTTTTTATAATAACCCAACCCTATATATATATATATATATATATATATATATATATATATATATATATATATATATATATATATATATATATATATATAAGACCATTAAATTTTTATCCTAATATAAAAAACACTTTTTATACTTGAAATAATTTTTTTGCCAAAAATCTATATAATTAAATTAAAAATATATATATATAAATGGTGTAATTTAAGTACAAAATTCGGTTTTCAGTTTTGACCCATAACCGTAGTTACGAACCGAACTTCGGTTTGGTTATCGGTTCGGTTCGGTCACAGATATTTTCGGTTCGGTTCAGTTTTCGGTTATGACAAAAAAAAAAACCGAGCAACCCAAACCGAATAAACCGATTAACCCGAGAATCGAACCGATGAACACCCTTACAACCACCAATATTGAGGCCCAAATAAAAGTTATGATCATCTACTAACACTTAAATCATTCTCAAGTTCTAGCTAGAAACAAGTTTACTAGGACTTTGCTTTATGAGGGAGGAGTTAAGATTTTAAGTTAAGAGAGGCCGAACTTGACGTAAAAGCTATAGTGAAAAATATCGGTAAATGATGTATCTATGGTATTTTTCAAGCGATGATTCAACCAAACATAATAATGAATAATAATAAATTAAATCTTGAAAAACATAGTTTCACAAGCAAACTCATCTTATTGTTGTATTTGATTGTTCAAGCTATTTGTTTTTGAACTTTAATCACCATATCTATATGATTAAGGGGCTGAATGCAAAATTGTTAAGAAACTACTTATTGTACTGAATAATTAATGAATAAACGGAGTTATTAGAGGTGCCCTAGCACCACTAATCACCCTACTAACTCCGCCCCTATGTACATAAAAACCATTATTAACCCTTCAAATAAAACTGCAATAATGCATACTTATCTTTTAGGTGACTAGATTGCTTTCAAAATTTCCAATGACAATATATACCTGTCCAAAAAGTATTGCAAATTTTAATGCATGTACATAGAAACTATTGAAACTAAATAAATTAATGCATGCACGTATAACTTGATGACTCTATTAATACATGCACAACCAGGAAGGTTCGGTTGTGCCTTGTAGTATCTATCCACTTGTTTCTTGATAGCTCAGTTTCGACTATTTTTTTTATAAATAGAGCATTGAAATGGGTTGACTTAGATGAATATATGTCAACTACTGCATAGGAAAGCAACATGTTGGTGCAAATCTAAATATATCCAGCCTGTTAGACTGTTAGTTGAAGACTTGAAGGTATAGAATGACCGATCAAGTTAATTAATAGCCACCATTGAATCATCAAAGAAGATTGTGCAAGTGTTACCAACTTGATAGATTAATGACTTAATATAAACC
The DNA here is from genome assembly GCA_030686995.1 of Artemisia argyi. NCBI lineage: Eukaryota > Viridiplantae > Streptophyta > Magnoliopsida > Asterales > Asteraceae > Artemisia > Artemisia argyi. Next base: position 7,897,773 of record CM060703.1, read on the forward strand.
ATAATACTGTAGTTGTTTTTAGGACTTGCTGAGCTTTTAATAAGATCTAACAATGTACACACAATATGCAAGAAAACGGAACGCCTGGAACTATTGTTTTGAAGGCCCTGCCGCCCAGGGATAAATTAGATATAGCTAATAGATGTAATTCGAAAATAATGACATTATTACTCAATATATAGTTCATGTTGTTGATAGTATTTACTACACTAATGCTAGATACGGACTTATTAATCCTAGCCTAAAACGGATGAGTTAATCAGGCAAATGGATGATATTTTTATGTTTATTTTATCCGAGGAGGGAAGTCTTTGACTCAAATATACGCAGCTTTATCGGGTATTCCCTTAACCGCTTCGCAACCCGTCCCTAGCCTATTCTTATGAACAAAGATGAGCATGAACTATATGTCTATATTGTAAGTTAAGGTGTATATTGCAACAAATCAACTAGAATTTAGACGATGGTTGTCTAATTACAAACCACAACCAATATTATATTGGCAGAAACAGGTTGGATGTGTCTACTTATAATCCAACATTTTTTCTGTTGGGAAACATTTTGTTGTTCATCTATTTATTTTTCACATTTAGTCAACTTACAAAAAGTCAAACTACAAACACACTCCCCGTGCATGCATTAAAATAATTTCTAAGTTTGCATCCCAATGCATTAATATATTTCTTGTAGGCTTCAACCTCTACTTTAGTTTAATCGTATGCGCCTTGCATATATTTATTCACGATATATATCTGTGAATTGCAAAATACCTTTCTAGACAGGTTCATTCCATGAGTTTTCATTTAAAACCAGCTGTAACATATAATACTAATATCTATAATAAAACTCAAAAAACCCAATTTGAAATGTACAAATACTACATTCTTCACAACTAGTATCACCATCACTCATCATTCATCAACTATATTGCCCTTTATTGAATTGAATGGTAAAGAATAGCGTACATGCATGTAAATTGAGTACATGCTATTTTTTGTTATTTTCGGAACGGCCGGTTAATTAAGAATCCTAGCTAGCAAGGAATTAGGAGTAAAAATCAAATATGGGTTAAGGGATGGAGTGTTACATAAATGGATTAGTAAGCCACTATCCACACGAAAGACGATTTCCAAAACCTATTACAAATCCAACTAAAAGAAAAGAGCTTTATGTCGTTTAATGATGAGGGTCTTTGATGGACATTTGGTTGCAAATACCATCTCGTTTCTAGGTCGCCAAAGCACCCAAACAGAAATTTAAAACACTGCATCCAAAAAGGGATGGAAGTTTACTAGCAAAATTTTTTGAACCATTGCAAATACCATCTTGTTTCTAAATCGCCAAGTACATGCTTGGTATTGTTTTACCATTATCATTTTATACTATTGCATCTTATGTGTACACAATAACTTTTTCCAGTGTACATAATCACCTCCAAACTTCAACTTAAACCAAAACAATTTAAACTAAATTGCAATAATGCATACTTATCTTTCGGGTGACTAGGTTGCGTTCAAAGTTTCCATCTACAATATACCTGTCTCAAAAGGATTACAAAACTTAATATATTAATGCATGCACGTATAACTTGATGAATATATTAATACGTGCACGAACACGAAGGTTCGCTTGTGCTGTGTAGTATCCACTTGTTTCTTGATGGCTCAGTTTTGACTATTCCCATAATTGGAGCACACAAAAACGTTGACTTTAGTAGTAAAAGTCAATTAGAAGGATTTGACTAATATTCCAGTGTGGGTTAAGTTTCATGATGTTCCACTTGCTATGTTCTCTTATGATGGTCTCAGTCTTCTTGCCACTTTGATTGGTACTCCTAAAATGCTTGATGCTTACACTAGTCAAATGTGCAGGGAATCGTAGGGCCGTAATAGTTTTGCTAGGTGTTTGATTGATAGATGAGGTGCTTAAGGAAAGTTTCATTGTTGAAATTCCCCGGTCGGGTTCTACTATTGAAAAGGTTGGTGTTGATTACGAGTGAAAACCGCCTCGGGTTGACACTTGTAAGCTATTTGTTCATACTATGGATAATTGTCCTGAATTTGTTCCTCCTCTGGTTCAGACTACACATAAGGATAGTGATGGTTTCCAGGAGGTCAATCACAAGAACAAGAGTAAGAATGATAGCCAAAGTGGTCCGGGTAAAGGATTTACTAAACCTATTGTGGGTCCTAAGTTTAGGTATCAACTTAAAGCGCCTCCTCCTGAACCCAAGAAGGTGGATACTACAAAGAAGAATGCCACTGATGTGGCTAGTACGAGTGGAACAAAGGTTGCAATATCAAATAAGTTTGAAGTCCTTAATGTGGTCGATACTAATAAATGTGGCATTCCTACTGAAGTTGTAACTAAGGATCGGGCTGAGTTAGATTCTCCTAGTACAACGGAAGCAAAAGAGGTTAGTCCTAATCCTATTGTTAAGAAAATCGTGGAGTTTGAAAAGGTAATTATTGATGGGGAAGCTACTCTTGTGGATGATGATTGTCACCCTATTGAAAAGGTAGATTATCCGAGTAATAAAAAGGGAGCTAAAGTGGATGGGTCTCAAAAGACTGGTATTGTATCACAAGAACCGCTTGTGAGTATTGAGAAAGAGAAGGTGCATGTAACACCCCCAAAATTTGATACAGCGGAAGACTCAACAAGCTTTCGGGGTGCTACGGGGATTGATATCCATACAAAGTCATGAAAGAACGAGATAAAGTAAACATAAGAAAAACGCAACCAAACCGGGTTTTAAAGTTTACATTTATCTCAAGAATTATCCAAAGTAAGGCCCAAAAGAAATAAACATAGGTCCACAATAGTTATCAGAGTTTTAGAAAAGTAGATCCATAACCGGTGTCATTGCCAAGCCTCCAATCCCAAGCATCCATAGAACATCGCTTAATTACCTGAGAAAACGTGCTAAAAGTCAGCTTTCGCTGGTGAGATCATATGTTTAAGTTCATAATTCAATATAGTGGACTCATACGCAAAACGCTTGCTAGCTAGACTAGGCCTCAATCATCCAACCAAAATATCCAACCGAAATAATTCAACCAATATAATCCAACCAAATCAAATCAACCCTATAGGTGCACGCTATAGCTCAAATCAATCCAACCAATAGCTTACCTAGCTCAAGTCTAGGCCTCGCTCTATAATCAATCCAATAGCTTACCTAGTTCGGGACTAGGCCTCGCTCAACAACCAAATCAATAGCTTACCTAGTTCGGGACTAGGCCTCGCTTAATCCTACCTAGTTCTATAAGCATAGCAAGTTTTGAAATAAATAAAGCGATAATAGTCCACATAAAACATTTGCACGTTTCTCACCCCAAATATTGAAAACAAAGTTCAAGAGTAAAAGTGGGGCTATGACTCACCTCAAGTCCAGAAAATCCTCAAAAGAAATCGATAGAAGAAAGACGTAAGCAACTCACGTAACGGCAACTACAGACTTGGCACTTCCTAACAATATCAAACTCGTTCAGAAATCATTTCCTCAAAATCAAACATTCCCATTCCCGAACGTATTCCATTTACTTTCCAAAAATATCCATTTCTCGAATTAACTTCATATATATTTGAAATTCAACGTTTGGTATCCATATGGGTGGAGGGTCGACACAACACAAACCAAAAAGTTACAACAAAGAGAAATAATAAGCCATCTATAGGTCTAATATTAGCCCAATATATTATTTAAATAAATCATCGAAGCTTATCAAATCCATCGATTTGGTAATCTCCCATATTTATTTACGTAATGTATCGTTCCAAAATTATACCCAACCTAAACCACATAGCACAAAGAATTATATTTGGTATATATCGTAGTCCAATAAATTCCCTATATATATCGTCAAATCGGCCAAATTCCACGAGATACATAGTAATTTATTATCCTAAAACATATACCACATCCTATGGGCGTCGTGAGATACAATGCCCATTAATATACTCATTTTATATCGTCAAATAACTCGATCTAATCCGTCGATTAAATAAGTCACTTGCTATAGAAAATGTTTATATTAATCGTCATATATCCGTGACAACACAAAAGTCACAATAGAAAGCCCACTTAGACTTTAAATAACCACAACTCGTATAACTCGATAAGTTTTCTAAATTTATAAAAATCGTTATGTTTTTATTTATTACTCACCCGACTTATTAGTTCTCGACATTATTTCGAGTTATTTATTTATAACAATATTCCGACATTTATTGCACTATTTGCATAGTATAATAATTATCGTTATATTATTATAACGTTTACTCGTGATTGTTTTATTATTAATATATGCATATATATATATATATATATATATATATATATATATATATATATATATATATATATATATATATATATATATATATATATATATATATATATATATATATACACGTTTATCACGTCTATATACGTATATAAACGATTATATTATCAATAATATTATTACGAGTATTATTTTTAACGTTTGACTTTTAAGTATTTATCGAGTCATAGAATTTGGTCACATGTCCGAGTCATCACTCTCGGCTCATAGTCCAAGTCCAACATAATAATCAAGTCAAAATAAATAAATCAACTCCGTCCAAATCAATCCCATATCCACGTGCTACAACATGAGGGTCCGACTACGGCACCCAACTAACCTATCTCCGTCATCTAATGACCGTCTCACAATCGGTCCCCAAATCCACACTCGACAACACATCTCCATAATCCAAATCACAAGTATACCAAGTCGAGACCACAAGGTGTCTCGACCCATCCAAAAGCTTCGGTCCAAAGTAATGCCACAACAAAAATAATAACACAATATAAGCAATCATCAACAATATATATACCATTCATACGGGTCGACTTACCAAGTCAAACCCGGGTCAAAAGTGAAACCACAATACTCATAATATGGCCTCGCCCGAGACCCTTAGGTCTCGGCATTGCTCTAACGAGCCGAGTAGAACCAAACGGACCCAATGGGGTCGTCGGTCACAAACCACGACAACAACAACAAAGCCAAGATAACCACAACCCATCCGAAACTCCAAGTACCAAGAATCAAACACCAAGAACCAAGTATTATCGGACCAACAAAACATCCTAGACTCCCAAACGAGTCAAGGGAGGGTCTCATCGAGACCTAGTGTCTCGGTTAAGCTCCATACGAGCCAACAACAAAACCAAACGCGACCCAAAGCCACGAATCGAGTACCAAACTCGCGTCACACCCAAAACCCAAGATACCAAACGGATTTTTATTGACAAAATAACATTTCCCCATCATTATTAATCAATATTTCGTCAAAACCCAACAAGAAAACAACTATATACCCACGATTTGGGTATGAATCGGGGCGCACGAATGAAATTCGTGGCCACTCACCTTCAATAAAGCTCCAAAATCCGATTTCTTCAAAAACACAAAAAGAAAAGATGACCAAGGTGGTGATAACGTGGTGATGTTGATTCGTATGAGGTGTTAGTGTGGTCCAAAACGCGCGTGGTTTGCACCAATAGATAGATCGGAAGGAAATGGTTAAGATGGTGGTGTTAGTTTTGGTGTGAGGGTGGCGGTGGTGGTGCGATTGGGGAATTAAGGGGCGGCGATGGTTGTGTTTTAAAGAGAGAGAGAGAGTTGGTGATGAGGGTGTTGATGTTGGTGTTGTGTTGCTAGGTCACAAGGACGATTTTATGTAATTTACTCTAATAAAAAAAAAATCCTTTTTAATAATAATAATAATAATAGTGAGGTGTGTAGTGGGTTAAGTAGCCCGGTGTAAATACACGGACCAAACCCAAAACCTTAAATAACCAATCGACTTTCTCAAACCGAACTCGTTCCAAAATAATCAAAACCTCGCGATACGTTCCAAAAATATAAATATCCGAACCAATAATAAAATAATTAAAATTGTTAGGTTAACCTAGTGCCGGAGTCAATGTAGTGCCAAAATAATGATCTCAAAATAAATCATCACGAATGAACCAAACCAAATCATAAATAAATAATCGAATCCCATAAATAACGTACGATAAAAATCACGTTTCAACGTTCATAAAATATCTCGTCACAATAAACTTTTCAAATATTCCAAAATTATAATTTTTAATGTAATGCGGGTTTCAAAAACGGCTCCCTAATTTGCCAGTTGTCACAGTGCAGGATGCGGATAGTAAGTATAGTTGTTCTTTTTCTCCGTCCACTTCTATTAAGAGGGTTAACCCATTCTTTAAGGTGGGACAGATTGTTGACTCTGACAGTGATGAAAAGGAGGTTGTAAACACTTTTGACGAGTCAGTGAACCTTTTTGGTGGTGATCACGACCGTGAAGATGATTATGATGACTATGCGAAGCAGGTCTACGATCTTCTAGGGAATTTGGATGCTTTTATGACACGTATGGTATCAAGCTCGAGGGCCTTGGTAGGAAGTAATTTTGTTTTGTAGGAGTCTAATGTTATCTTTTGAGTAGTGGTTTAATTTCTTATTTAAAGAATAGGAAGTATATTGTTATGTAAGCCTTTCTGCTTATGTAACGGGCTGCAATATGAGATTCACCTATATCCTTTATACTTAAACGTTTTTTGGAGATATATATTCACCAGGTCTTTTGACATTTTACAAAAAAATATATAACAAAAGATGTTCGTAAGACCATACCAGACATAATATAGGTGCCAAGACTGAGTCTTGGACCACCCAAGACGCATCCTCCCAACTACACCTCGTCCATTAATCGCCTCTTCAAACAAGAAAAAGAAAGACTCCATCGATGCCAAGACCAAGTCATGTAGTGTGTGTTTTTATGTGTGTGTTTTTATGTGTATGCTTTTTGGTAGAGTATATTTGTGTTTAAATGGTGTATGTTTTTGTGATTAAGTTGGCTGTCTTATTACACTAATTTAGTGGTGAAGTTGGTTGTAAACAGAAAAAATTGATGTAACGCTAAAGTAGCGGTGATGAATGAGATCTTGTGTCTTTATACTCAGGCTAAGAATCTACATATATGACTGTTATTTCATAATATAATTGCCGGAGTAAAATTTTTCCCTTTTCTTTGACACTAACTTCTACGAAATTGTGAACGAAACCCAAAAACTATAACCTTTTGTGGTAGTCTCAAAAGTATTTGGTGTGTCACTAGATGACTCTTCAGTGACACTTTTTGCTGTGTCCACTAGATGATACTTTTTGTGACACGTTAATGACAAATTTTATTGTGTCATTTAACTAAATTCTACGAATATAGAACGGATTCTCAATCTCTCACAAAGAAAGCAATATAGGTATTTATAAAGTTCAGGCATAAAGTTCTAATATTTGACTATTTTTTGTTATAAGCAATAAAATAGAGTTCAATCATTAGAGGCTAAACTAAACCAAAATATCCTTCAATTATAAGCAATATGTGTGTTAAAATGTGGAGAATAATCTTATGGAAAATGGATTAAAAGTATGCAAAAGGAATATACGAGTAACATTTTACCCTTCTAAAGGTTGTACCACATGCAAAATGAACGAACATGTCCATTATTTGGCACACAAAATACCAACCAAACATGTCTAAATAAAGAAATCAAAAAGATTAATCATAACTTTTCATATAATCTATACTCATAAAAGAACTTTAGATACATGCATACAAGAACTAATAAATTTATACTTTTTTCTTATTTCATTTTGTACAACATTCTTCTGATTGCTACTAGTTTAGACTTTAGACCAAAGTAGAACATGTTGAAGTAGAAGGATCATACATAGCCGGAACCAAATACTTCCTTCCGTTCGTGCCATGAGCGTTATAACTAGCACCCGTGGTCGAGTCCACCAACAAATCTCCCGGGTACCCGGGATACGCCCCTTTCCCATAAATGCCAGGACACGCGGATGCGGCTTCCAATGGCGCACCCGCGTCTCCCTGATAAAACCCTTTCCCAAATGGGTTCGTAACCGTACCAGCCAATAAGCTAGCCAAATTAATCACCATACCATCTAAACCTACATCGTTATTGGGTGCAACTAGTGGTGCACCCTGTGGTCCGTATATAGGCTGGTGAAACGGCCACGCGCATTGACCGGGACATTGTGTCTCAGAATTTCCCACCCAAATGTATGCAAATTTATTTTTATTCACTTTACCCTTGGCAGTTACGGATTTTGCTACAGCAGAGCGGTGGGTCCCGCATCTGCCTGAGCAAAATCCTGTAACTGCCACATCATTTGCTGTTAATACAATATTAACACCATTTGGTGATGCACCCTTTGAAGCAAGGTTAGTTAGATGGGTTTCGGTTAAAGACTTTCCTAAGGAGTATTTTGGGTCCGATACTTGTTTACCGAGTCGGGTGTATAATGAAGCTGGTTTGGATAACTTGTTATGGTATTTCTCGGTGGTTTTCCACCATGTGGCAACGGATGGTTTGTGATCAGATTTGGATGATAAAGAAGCAATGAAATCCGAGATAATAGCCTTTTGGGACGGCTTAAAGTTACCATACCATATTAAGTTGATGGAGATATTGCCGGTCAGGAGTTGACCATTGTGGTATCTGAGTTGGTTCGGGGAATCTCGAACCAACTCAATGAGTCGTCTAGTTGCGAAAGCAACATGTAAAATGGATAGTACAAAGAAAAATTGTAACAAGAAACGAGTTGAAGCCATTTTAGTTGGTTGAGAAGGAATGAGTTGATGGTGAAAGTGGTTGTGAATGATGTATTATTTATACTTGTGAATTTAGTTGTATTTTATTTTATTAATGTTAGGATAATTGTTTAAAGGAATGAAGTGGGGCATGGGAAGCCGCTTGGAAATACAAATAGAGAATTGTTTTTCGTGAACCCAGTCACGGATGCATGCAACTTTTATGGTAAAACTTATCTAGTTTAGCAAGAATCATTGCACCTATAAATAAACTAATTTAGATTATAACTTCAATGGTGCTTAACCCCGTCTTTCAAGGGTATAGATGAGGCGAGATTTAGACAGCTTTACCTCTGCTTGAAAATAGAGATATTGTTTTCAGAAATCCTCTGGCCTTTTTGCAATGAATGAGGATCAAATCCTCGCCTCTGTCTCCAAAAGAAAAAGGCTTTTCTAACTAATCCAACCATGTTTTTTAATTATAACATATGTGTCTGAAATCACTATAGGTAATCTTATATTCTTACAAAAGTTTTCTGGTTTAAACATTAGTAAGCACACTATTAAAACATGAATAATGAAAGTCATAAACTATCAAAAGATATTCTAGTTAAGATGCGTACATTTGGGTAAAAAATTAACCCCGCACTCTCCGATAATCTAAGCTAAAGAAACTTTATTTGTTTATCCGTTTATTTAAGTTCGGAGTTCTTGGTAATGTATTACAACATCCTATAACATTGTATATTTGCATTGAAAATGCTTAAGAAAATGTAATGCAGGTCACAAGCTGGGTAGGTTAAAATGTTGAGGTCAAAGGTGGTACAAGTATACAATACTCGTGACATGCTATTGGCTGTGAGTGTAAGTTGTCAAGCTGGACGATGCCAACACGTGACAACTGTACTATTTTCATGTTTATCTACAAGTTCACACATTTGCATTTGTGAAAAATATGTTACACTTTTAGTAGTCTATTGTTTAGCAGTGCAAAGTTTAGTAACAGAAAATTTCTACACAAACATGCACAGTGACGGAATACGAGTGAGTCTCGATGGGGTTTCGGGACATCCCTTTGTTGCGTATTATTAATTTTGTGTAAAAGAAACCTCGATTATTTTTAAATGAATCTGATTCTTAATATTTATGTTTGTAGTCTTGTTTAATATATTCTAAATGCATCCGGTCAGTTTAGTAGTCTATTGTTTAGCAACGCAAAGTTAAGTAACAGAAAATTTCTACACAAATATGCACGGTGACGGAATCAGAGTGAGTCTAGATCCAAGGTTCCGAGACACCCTTTTGTCCCGTATTGTTAATTTTGTTTTTAAAAAAAAAATCTCGATTATTTTTAAACGTGTTTGATTCTTAAGATTTATGTTTATAGTCTTGTTTAATACTGTATATTCTAAATGCATCCAGTCAATTAACCTATTCCGTCTTTGAACATGCATGGTAAAATATATTTAGCTAGTAATTATTGGAATGTTACAACTTATTTAACATTAACAATATTATATGTGCATCGTGAATTCCATTCTACAATTATTTTATTTAGTGGTTAACTTCTTGTTGGCTTCAAGAATTTAGGTTCATGCAACTTCGAAAAGGGGAACATATATATTTCTTTTCGGACTTATTATCATATAATATTACATTTTATATGCAAAAATATTGGGAGCCGAAAGAGAAAAGTTGATTACCTGAATTCGTGTCGAAAAAGTTCAAGAAAAAAATAATCGTGTTAATTTTCTTTGATTATTTAATTCATATATAAAGTGACCTTTTTTATCACATCAAACGCTAAAACCTAATGCTACTAAACAAAAAAAATTAGAATTGTTTATCCAAGAAGCACGGCTTAAGATTGTATTATAAATGTATCTTACTGGCATGACGTGTTGAGTGGTAAAATTCTAACCAAAATGACGAAATTCGAAAGTTTATCATTTGAACATGCAAAAGTTTTTATTCGCTACACAAAAATAGAAAATATAATAAGTAAGATACATTTATAGATGATTATCCATTAATCTTCATGGTAAACTTGTAACTTTAGTGCCCAAATTTTAGTATCGTCCATAAGACATTCTGTAAAAGGTAACCGACACAATTCTTCTTTTCTTTTCAATGATCATTTTTGACTTTTTGATCAACCAATCTACATGGTTTGAAGTTTGAACCAACCGTCATATATACTCAAATTAGGTAAAACTCTTTTTTTCTAGAAAGTTGTCGTCAGCACACCACGGCTATTACGCCTAGCAATAGTTAAACCTAAAACCTCTCACACTTTAATAATAAATGATAGTGGCAAGTCTTTGTCGCACTTGAAGGACAGACACAAATTTATTTCAATATAAATAGTAGTATCTAATAAACATTTTAACAATATTTATTTCATACAGATTAATAGATTTGTGGATAAGTGTAGCTTGCATGAACAGGAAGGTTCAGTTGGCACATATACCAGCTGTAACTTGTTTCATGGTTCCCTTTTTGTCTTCTTAAGAGTTGACCTACATTACATTACTTGAGTGAATTAACTAAGATAACCCTACAACCATCATAAAAGTGACTTTGTGGTAAGTTATCATGATGTTCTTACAAAAGATTTCAGGTTCAAAACACACTAAATTATACATAGGGTGGCCAGAGAATAGGTCATAAACGGTTATAAAATAACCTGCTTAGGCCGCGTATATATGAATTAAAGACTCGATCTCTACAAATAAACAAAGAAAACATCATTCATTCACCCGTTTGCTAGACCCCATCCACTTCATTGCATTCTGTTTTTACACTTTAGATACTTATCTGTAGGTTAACAAGTTGATTTTTGGCTTTCTGCTATATTTTATTACCAATTAAACAAACTGGTAAACAAAATATTTTTAGGTGAACGAATCATAAATCATATGTACGACATATTAAGAGTGCTCGGTGCAAGCCGTTTTGGTCCGCCATTAGCCAAAATAAGCACCATTGACGCCGCCGGACTGCACCGGCAGCGGTGCCATTCGTGCACCATTTGTCCCTCAGCCAACCCACTAATGGGCCGTTTTTCTTTTTGTTTTTTTATTTTGTGAATGAGTGGGTATTTTTTATGTGGTTTTTTGCTGGACGTACAAGCATTAATAAAGTTATTAATTTTATTCTTATGAATGATGTTTTAGTTATTGGTGTGTTATTCGAGAGGTGATGTGATGACGCTGAGATCACACACTATTCGTCCCTAACTGCAACTAGTAGCTCCATAATAAGTTATCAAATTTTAGAATAAAGTAAATGTTTACTAGGGTTGATCCCAGCTAACTTGACTTAATATGCTATTGATTTCTTATGTAACTTTGGGCCCAAATTTCATTTAGAAACTAATAGGCTCTATTGTGACTTGGGCTTTGGTGTTTAAGTGTCAACTTTTCATGTTATTATTGACCCCAATTTGATATTAGCAACCTGCACTTCATGGTGCCATTTTGAAATTGGTGAAGTAGATTTTATGTTATGTTTTTGTAATGAAGAAAGAAAACACAAAAGGTTGAAGATAGAGATGATATACTATAACTGTTTGCAAAATGTTGAAATAAAGATACAATTGCAACAAACATAAACTTTTATGGTAAACATGCCATCAAGAATTGCCTTTTAAAGACACCAAACATAATGATCATTTTGGCGAGGTCTTTAGTCGATGGATCAGTTTCTCCAAATTAACCGTGGAAGAGCCAGATGGAGCGTTGCTTGCCTCGTGAGCCTTGTTTTTCCAACTAATGGCATTCTTCTTCATCTCCTTCCCTTTATCATTAGACATCAATTCGAGCACTAGCTTCGTGACATTATCTCTTTTTACATCATTGTCAATCTCCATAGCGATCCCCCATTTTGTGCAACTCAACCAACAATTCGGGAATTGGTCTGAAAAAAATGGCCAACTAAGCATTGGTATTCCACTTGATATACTTTCAATAGTTGAATTCCATCCACTATGCGTCAAAAACCCTCCAATTGACGGATGGTTTATAACTTGTTCTTGAGGACACCACCTGGCTAACATCCCTCGTCCGCTTATCTTGTCATAAAACTCTTGTGGAAGCGCTGACTCACCACTAACCATCCCAGGTCGTATTATCCACAAGAATGAATGATTACTATTAGCAAGTCCCCAACAAAACTCGGCTAGTTGTTGAGGTGTCATGACAACAATACTACCAAAGTTAACATAAACAACCGAAGATGGCCCTTTTGTATCTAGCCACTTTAAACATTCGGGCTCTTCTTTCCAAAGGTTTGACCCGATAGATGCTAAAGACTTATCAACAATGTTGTTTTCGAGTAAATGCAAAGGACCGAGTCCAAAACATGGGGGAAATAATGAAGAAAGGGTTTCCAAAATGTCATGTTCTAGCTCTTCGAAAGTGTTCAAAATTATACCGGATGATGTTTTGGCCTTTTCAACTTGTTCATTTGTAAACTCCACCATAAAGTCGTCACCAGGGTTGATAATTCTAATGAAAGGAGGAATGCTTCTTAGACGGATTCCCGTCATGTTAGGTATACAGTCTACAATTGTGTCCAAGTACCCATTTACTACATAACTCGGATCTGCAAATGATCAAAAAAGGTCTCAAACAGCGATAGTAATAACAGATTGGTTATCAGCTTATATACCGAGAAACATTATCACTATACTATGGTCATTGATCGACTAAACATCTAAATACATTGTGAACAAAACAGCACAAACATATCAAGAAATTCAACTATAATTGACACTGATATAACTATGATTTGGAAACATTATTACTAGACAGTAACTATTTCAAATTCTCATTTTTCTTATTATCATGTTTGACGCATTTTATGCATTAAAATCATATTCAACTCAAAACATTATCAACAAACCATTTTGTTTTTTTCTTTTTAACTTCTAACTTTTGGTATGCTGGTCCAAGGTGAAATCTACACAATTCAGTCGATTATCTATGAGATCATACCCTTTAACCCCTTATCACAAACACAAATAACATCAAAATTTACGAACTCAATCTCAAATTACTAAGTATTTTGAGTTATATTATCATCTCAGCTACCTACTGGAAAGAAGAGATACATATAATCCACATAAAAAAATAAATACTAAATAAATAAATAAATCATGTTGAAAACACCGAGATAGCAAATATCAATTTGTCATTGTTTACATGTCCTTGTCTCTAAATAGTCTGATATTTTGTAAAATTAGAGTAATAAAAGATAAATGGTAATAGCAAAAAAAACCTTATCAAGATTACCTTTGAGAGGCATCAAACCCTTCTCCACAATAGTTGGATACTTCTCATAACACAAAAGAGCACCAGCTCCACCAGTCCAAAACATACACGCAGGTATACCAAGTTCTTTCGCAGCATCGAGAGTAACCCCCATAAGCAAATCCGACACGATACAAGTCACGGGCGAAAACGAGTCATTTAACCTAGCAATAAGCTTCTTAAATGGAGCTAAGCAATTTTCTTGTATAGACTTGCATATATCATAAACATTTTGCGTAGAGTCCAAGTTTTCGGGCGTCGGAAGACCATCAGGAATGGACTCAAAACGAAAGGAAGAGAGGCCGTCGAGGGCGTTTAAGCCTCTAGATTTAAGGAGACGTTGGTGGTTGAATTCGGTGTTGACAAAGGTGATGAGGAAGCCTTTGGAATGGAGGATTTTCGCGAGTTTTAGCATCGGGTTAATGTGTCCTTGTGCCGGGACTGGTATGCACACGGCATGTGGCTTGTTTTCTGGTTTCGAACTCATTGAGAATGCGAAAACACACACAAACACACTTTTTTTCTTAGAGAAATGAACTCAGAGTAGGTTGAAGGATAGTAATAAGCATGCACAAAAGTTTAGGGGGTGCTTGGTGGGGGGTAAAGGGAGGGTGGGGAATGGGTAAGGTATTGGAAAGGGCCCACATCCCTTCAAATAAGGTGCTTGGTTAGAGAGGGGTAAGGTATTGATTACCCCGTAGTGGGTAATCAACCTTTATAGAGTAAATTGGGGGGTAAGGTATTGATTACCCACCTCACTCATTCCTTTGCATTCCTTTCCTTTTCCCTTTCCCTTTCCCTTTACTCACTTTGAACCAAGCGGACCCTTAGAACATATAATAAGGTAATGATTATTCGCATATGCTTATGTCTTTAGAGTGGCACTGTACGGGTTATAATATTATTGCGTTTGGAGTGTAATGCAGTGGTTCGAAACTTTCAATGATAATGACATTCTTATTGTAGACTTTCGACAAATTTGACCATGAACTAGATGAGTATCAATTATTTAAAAATAATAATAAAAATTCATAACCATGATTTATGACATTTCAAGCCGAATAATTCACGAGATTTGAACCAATCGGCACACAGACTCAAATCGGGTAAAACTTTTCTTTTTTAAAAAGTTGGCATTTTTTCAAAATTATGTACACCTAACGATAAGAAAATGGTACTAATTATTCACTTGAATAACATTAAATAAGAAAATGGTCATTTAAAATCGTCAACACTTTTGACTAATGGCAAAAGAAAAAGCTATTCAATCGAGTTAAAAAATGTAAGTTCAAATCTACTTTCTTATTGTCCTCATAATTAATATTATTACACTAAGAAAATATATTAACATCCATGTATATACAAATTCTATTTAATAGGGAAGAGTATGTGTGTCTCAACACTCGTGGACAACCACTTCAGCTCGCCACTGCTCGTTGCCAACCCCCCCCCCCCCCCTTCGCTGTGCCTCGTCACTGGATTTGTGCTCGTCTGAACGACGAGCTTTGTGCACTGACATATCGTCCTTTTTTTTTCCTTTTCTTTTGTTAATCTTGTATTTGTTTTGTATATTTGGAGTTGTAAATGGTTTGTAATGTGAAAACTTGTAAATGAGTAATTGTTTTTTAAAAACGAAATGAAAATACATTAAACACGGAATTAAAATACATAACACATGGAATTGAAATATATTAAATAACATACGATAAACCTACGATTAAAATAAACTACGATTCAAGAAAATGATTCAGTCTGTGCCATAGCCCTCGTCACTTGAATTGCGTTACTCAAATTGTCCTCACTCGATGACACACGGTTTAATCCCATAGCCCATCGCCATTCTGCTCGACGGTTTCTTCGATCCTCTTTAGCTTTTGCATACGCCTCACGAGCTCTTGCCTGGCGTTGTTCCTCCGCTTGAACCTCTAACAACATTTGTGTTAATACAAATATCGCCTAAAAACGTTATTTATATTTTACGATCTTTGCTAAGTTTTGTTAATGACAAAGTATGAAGTTTAGCTATAAGTAAATCATCACTTTAAGTGTTTAAGTCTTGTTTAACTAAGGTTTACATTTTCTTTTAAACAAAACATTGTTTTTATTTCTTAAATTAGAAAGTGTCTTGTCACATCACATTTATTTCTTAAAATAGTAATGTCACATCACATTTAGGGCAAGCTTTGTCCATATACATTTATGGTAAGAAAGAGTGTTTGACTAACCTTATGCTTGCTTGCAAGTCTTGTGTTTGACTAGAAGTAATGTGATGTGACCTTGTTTGGTTTTGAAGATTTATTACAAAAACCAACTGCAGCCCTGGCGGTACCCTGGGGATACACGGGCGGAACCCTTCTTAGGGGTCCGCCGTATCCGCCTGACCTGCAGAATAGTTTGCTATAAATACCAAAACATTTGTTAGTTTTGTGTAACCCTTTTAGGACATATTTTTACATATTCTCTCAACTAACTCAGTAACATTTTTGATTTGTGCAATTCTCTTATGTAGCAAGGGACTTCACAAGTTCATTCAAGAAGTTACAAGCTTCAACTCTAAAGTTGCAAGTCTTGGTAACTTGGTCATGTATAAGCTTTGGTAGTTTATACTTCATTTGTGTCTTGTATGTAGAAGTGATTGGTTAGTATTTTAGGCCTCAAAATACGTAGTGTGTCGGGAGTTGTTGTACCCTTGTAAAAGAACTAACGGTAGTGGTTGTACCCTTGAAAAAGAACTCGACATTTAGCTTAGTGTCGGTAAAAGTGTAAGCAACGATGGGAGTGGTTGTACCCGTGTAAAAGAACTCGACATCTAGCTTAGTGTCGGTAAAAGTGTAAGCGACGTTGTAAAGGTTTTCTCCGCCGGTGAAAGGAGCTTGTTGATTAGTGCTTATAACTCTCGAGTTGGAAACTCGGGGCGTGGATGTATGGCAAGGAAAAAGAGTCCTTGTAGCTGAACCACGATAAACAATCGTGTTGTGGTTTGATCGTTTCTTTCTTTATCTTTGCTTATTACATGTTGTTCTTTAGTTAGAATAGTTAGTTACATATAAAGCTTTTCAAAGAACTAAACAAGAAAAGATGTGTTTATATCTTCAAACAAAAGTAAAGCTTTTCAAAGAACTAAACAAGCAAAGTTAGGATCATCACAAGCAAAGCTTTTCAAAGTATGAAACTAGTAAAGTTAGAATTGTTATTCACATGAAAAGCTTTTCAAAGAATCAAACACATAACGTTGTGTTTATATCTTTAAGCAAACGTAAGAGTTTTTAAAGATATTCAAGTTAAAAAAGATTAAAAAGCGGTAAACTATTCAACCCCCCCTTCTAGTTTTCCACAATTGGCATCAAGAGCTACGTTACTCAAGATCTTTAAAATAGAATGTATTTTAAAACTTGGATCGATCCATGGATTTTGAAAATCTCAAAGAAGGGCAACCTATTCAAAACCCACGTCTTTTTGTATAAGAAAACTTACTTGAATGGAAAAGTAATTTTGAAAACTATATGAAATCAATTGATCAAGATCTTTGGCATATTATTTCTTTTGGTGATTTCAAACCAAAGAAAACAAGTTTTTGAAAACCAAGATAACTATCTTAAACTTGATAAAAATACTAAAGCTAAAATAATGATTTATAAAGCTTTAGTACCGAATATGAAAGAATGTATTTTTGTCAAACGGCTAATGATATTTGGAAAAATGTGTTAAACTTTCATCAAGAGATATGTCAAGTCAACGATGATCAATTTGATCTCACATATGTATTAGAAGTCTTAGATATATTAATTGATTGACGTTTAGTTGAGATAAATACATGTACTACTAGTTTAAATGTTTTAAATGAAGGTATAAGTGAAGATGATTACTCATGACGAGCTCTTAGTGGACTTGCTTACGATTCATGGAATAACACGGATGAAGATGAAGCCAACCATCCGGTTTGTGATTCTCAACTAGATAAAATATCAAGCAAGCTAGGTACATTTTGAAACCAAACACTTTTGCTTTGACAAATTTATCCTAGAGTTTTCTAAACTAGAAAATGAGTCTAAACGTTTATGCAACATGAACCTAAAAACTATCTTTAACAATGAGTCTTCAAAATTTTTTGAGAATATCTTTGAAAAGGAAATCTTGTTAGAAGATAAAATGTCTAGACTTGAGAGTAATGTTGAAATTGATCTAGAATGTAAATTATGTCTAGATTACAAATATGACATTAAAAAAAAGCAAAATGAGAAAGGAAAAATGTTAGCTTAATTTGATGAAAGCTCAAAATCTCTTGAAAGATTGTTGAGGAGTCAAAGGTTATTTAAAGATAAAAACGGATTAGGATTTAACTCAAAAGCACCATCAACTAGTAATACAAAATAAGTAAAATTTGTCTAACCTAGAAGAGAGATTTAGAGATAATTCAATCTCTAATAGAAACTCATGATAAAAGGATTAAGATTATCATGCTCTATGCCTTTATATGATTATCTAACCTTCTTGGATACATGAGTAATTGAGTTTCAAAGCGTGTCGTCAAACCAAGATTTTACGCGTTGTGTTTATCCTCTTGATAGCATCTCTATGCAATTTAAAAGGTACGTATTACTTCAACTTGACTTTGATTGTCTCTTGTTTCTAGCATTATGTGTTGGAATATGTGTTATTAGTAATACTCTAAAAGTGTTTACTTGCTATTAGTAGTAACTAAGATTAGATTCTATGCAACAAGGAATTTCGTCATTAGTACTATTAGGAGATATAAGGTGCTTTGGTTCTTTAACCATCAAGAGATAAACACGAGAAACTCTTGAGTGAGTCTCACTCAACTCTTTCTTACAAGTAAGCTAACTAAGAATTTCCTAAGTGTTAAAATGTCTAACACTTTTGTGATGCTTGCAAAACAAACCTTTGTTAAACAACTTTCTCAAACACCATACTTTGAGTCCTTAATTGTGTTTTTCTTCAATCGCTCCTTTATGATAATCTCACATAAAACACACAAGGTGAAATAAATCACATTAGCATACATTAGGATGTGTGAAAGAAAATGAGTTTTCAACATCTAGGATTTACACATCAAATGTGACACATAGTCTCATGATGTTGTACCTCTTGGACTTTTTCAAAACAAATAGAGTTCATAGTTTCTTAAGTAAGAAAACCCAAAGAGTCGAGGAGTCGTTGAATATAACATTTAACGAGTAATCTCCTCCTTCTAAGATATCATCTTTGGTAGATGATGACTTAGTCGAAAGTCCAATGATGGCAAGACAAGCATGGAGTAAAAGTACAAAATAACATCTTCTCACCTTGAGTCAAACATTGAATCAAGCAAAATTGACAATAGTTATAAAACTTGATTTATAGATCATAGTTGTGTCTAAACAAATTCAACAAAAAAAATTTTTGGAATTTAGAGTAAAACAACTAGTGAAACAAAATATACATTTCGAAGTAATCATGTGATTATAAGTGTCAATATTTGAAAGTCTTTTTGATAATAAAAGCAAACTCCAAAAGCAAGGGATTTTAACTTAAAGATATTCTTAGTTACTTTCTTGTTCTCAATGGTTAAGTTATTGATGACTTGTCAAGAATGAGATTAGTAAATCCGTAGGTAAAACTAAACGTAGAGAAATGTTCGGAAGACTACTTGTTATCATAACAATTAGATCCAACATTATGTTTAGCATTTGTCTATGTGCTCGTGTTAAAGAAGATCCTTGAACAACTCTTTAGTTGAGCTTGTTTGGATACATCATAAGGTACTACACAACTAGGATTATGGTATCCCAAAAGAACGGGAATAGAAACCATAATGTATGCAAAATGAAATTATGTCGGTAATAAGTTGATAAGAAAAGCACAAGTGGTACTTGCACTTTTATACTTGCTTACCCAATGATTCTCCAAAACACGTAAGGTTCTCAAATTAGTTTTGGATGGAGAAGCACATCAACAAGCTCCACTTGAACAAGCTAACTCACGTCGACAACAGAATTCATCTCATCAACATTGTTATCCCTTCAACAAAGGAAGCATCAACTTCGGCGACCATTCCATCAACGCTTTCACAAAATCTCTTGAATGTGAAGCATTCATAATTCCTAGGCTTAGTCAAAGACTCATAAGACCTAAAACCTTAGTTTTGAACATTAGGATAAAACCACAAAAATCAAGAAAATACCTTTTGAATTTTTCCCTGCAGCACCCACGGTACCCTCAGACCATACGGGCGGAACCCATTTTTTGGTTCCGCCTGGTCCACCAAAGCCACAGATTGTTTTATTTTTAATTTCAAAACCAAACACCCTCTTAACTTAATCATTCACTTTCAAACAGCCATCACCCTCTAAAAAACACATAAGAATACGAATTTTAGGGCTTTTAATCCAATCTCTTCAAATCCAACTAACTTTGTAAGTATTCTAATCACAATTACATTTTTGATTCAAGTATAACTTTCTTGTTTACAATCATTAACTAGAATCTTAGGGTTTATGCATAAAATTTCTTGATTCATGAAAAACTTGGTGGCTAGTCAATTATGTCTTTCATTAGTTAAGAATTGTTTCCTTTTTGTTGTTACTTTGATTTGCCAAACACACCAAGTGCATTATCTTTCAAAAATCGCATCCAAGACTAGAACATGATTCATCACCACATTGTTAAAACAAATGAAAAACATCATTAAAACATCACTTGCATACTATCTCTTGAATGTTAAAGGGGATACATAACTAATATATATTTTCGGGTACATTCAATCGAAGACACATTCAATTAGGAGAGTGTTGGTTATCTTTTGTTTTTATAACAAAATTTGCATAACAAAACAATTTGGGAATCAAAATGAGTCAAGATAACCAAGTCTCCACATTGTTTGCATATAGGAATACATTAAAACATCCACATTGTTAAAAGTCATTAACATATAATTTTGTGTTTTCTCGGAATCAACATGCCTCCCGCAAATAAATCCGATCACAAGGAAACCCATAAGTACATGCCCAAACACCATAGGACCAAAGGTCTCAACCCCGTTCAAGTAGAAACCTTTAAGGCATTAGAAAAACGCTATGTTCATAAAGGTTGAACCATTGATCCATCCTTTCTAGAAGGAACATCTATTCGCCAAAACTTTGCCGCAATTAACTTCGATTGTCTCCTTGATATCGATGAGCAAATTTGTCCTAGGTTCATCTTGGAATTCTATGCAACCGTAAACCTCTCCACGAATGATTTTTGTAAGATATCTGATGAGGCGAAAAATGATCCATTTTTAGGGGGTCATTTAAGCCGGAATTCAACTTTATTTGATCAAATATTGCCCTAAATCGTTCCTTTTGTGATTTTAGGTACTTTGGGAGTGAAATCTGGAAAAGGAAGCAATTCGGACGTTTTTGGAGCATAAAAGTGAAGAAAATGCCAAAGTCTTAATTTTCCATGCTGGGAACAGTAGGTGACGGCGTCAAGAGCAATTTCCTGACGGCGTCAAGAGCAAAATTCCATGACGACCCAGTACAGATTTGACGGCGTCACGAGGGTAGGGCGTCAAGAGTAAAAGTCATGACGGCCTGGAAATGATTTTGTCTTGACGGCGTCAAATATAGATCAAGGCAGTCCGAGAATGGTTTTGGCGGCGAGGTGACGGCGTCACAAGATTTGTCTTGACGCCGTCAGACCTCTTTTCCTATATACAGTTTTCTAATTTTTCACATTTAAAGAGAGAAGTTTTGGGAGAAACCCTAAGTACGATTTTGGTGTAACTTTACAGGTTTTTCAAGGGTTCCAACCCCTTGATACCTTGCATGTGTAATCAAGATAAGTGTTCCTTTAATTCAATCAATATGTCTATGTGTTGGTTGTCTATATCTTGTTCTTATCTTAATTCCATCATGCTAGGCTAGATCTATCTTGTGTTCGCTTAGATCTAATGAAACCTAGATGTTAATTATGTGTTGATTACTTGTTTATTCTTGTCTTGGATGAATGATTTATATGTTAGGCTTAAGAAAACTGACAGATCTCCAATTGGTAACATGCTTGAACATCTTAAGAAACATGAACTGACGCGCACTAGGTCTTTATTGGTTGTATTTAATGCATGAGCCACTGTTTACAATCCCTATAGTTGTGCTGGGCATGGTGTAGGAGGAGATAAGAGCTCATAGAATTGGGGAGTTAAGTGTGACACCCCATGAATGGTATTAAGGAATACGATCCGTCATCCATGCAATTATAACAAGTAATTAACGTGTAAAAGATGTCTAGGGAGTAGTGAAATCTAAGTAAACACATTTTCTCCAATTACTGCTCACAACTCTAGTATAATTTAGTTTATTTTCATTTTTAGTATTTTATTTTGATTGCATCTTAGTATTGGGTTAGTTGATTAGCAATTAATTCCGCCCAAATCCTTCAAACCCGAGATTTTTAATTGCTTTCCATAAAATATAAATACAAAAAAATAATCATCTCTCACCTTTAGAACTAGTATTTAGGCTTTCTAATCCTAGCGACACTATTCCTAAGCTGAACGATCAATCCCACGGTACTTGTCACTATACTATACTACAACGATCAGGTACACTGCCTGGTGGGGGTTGTAAGCTTCTCGAGATCCCTCGAGAGGTAAAGCCTGTTGCGATTCCCACGCATCAAGTTTTTGGCGCCGCAGCCCGGGGAATAGTTATTGTCTAGGTTAGAATTTCTTTTTATTAGGTCTACTTGCTAGATTCCTTTCTAGTAAGATTTTATTTTTATTTTTAGGTTTTCTTTAGTCTATCTTATTTCTTTGTGCCTTTGTTCGTAACCACCCAACATCATGGAAGGTGGTAACATCTTTGAACCCCTCATTCCACCACAACAAAACCCACCATTAGAACCCCTTAGGCCCCGAACCTTAGGAGAGTATTCCCGACCTAGCCATCAAGGCTACCGAAACACCATTGAGCTCACCAGAGCCAATGTGACCCCCTTGCGATCCGACACCATCCGGTTGGTGCAAAGCGGATGTGCATTCCATGGACTTCGTTCCGAAGATCCAAACCAACATCTTAAGGACTTCCTCAAAATCGTAGATTCCATAGACCTAGATGTTGCAACTAGAGAGACAACCCGATTACGCCTATTCCAATTCTCTCTACGGGATCAAGCTAGTCAATGGCTTGAGCGTTTACCCGCGGGATCCATCACCACATGGGATGATCTCACCACTCGTTTCCTTACTCAATTTTCCCACCGGGGAGAACTACTAAGCTTAGAAATGACATCTTGATGTTCCAACAACGTCAAAATGAATCTCTTTATGAAGCATGGACTCGTTTCAAGGACTTACTCCAAAAAGTCCCTCATCATGGCATAGATCTTTGGCTCCAAGTCCAAATCTTTTATGACCATATCGACATCTCCACGAGGCGAGCCATTGACCAATCGGCCGGTGGTAAGCTACGTGATCTTAGTGCGGAACAATCATGGGAACTCATAGAAGATCTTGCTCTCTATGACAACGAAAGTTGGAATGATCCCCGTGATTTGAACAAAACGGTCAAGGCAATATCTTTGCCTTCGAACAACTCTAGCACTCCTGACCGTAGGATCATGGAACTTGAGGACCAAGTCAAGTTTCTCATGAAATCTTACGAAGCTCCTAAGCCTTCAAGCCAAGTGAACAAAATCACTTCTTCATGCGAATTATGTAGTGGTCCCCACGACACTCGTGATTGTGTGGAACTCCCCGGAACAGCTTTTGCGGACTACGCATCCACGCGTACCGATGAAGCGGGAGATAAGTGGTACACTTTCAAGCCCGAGCCAAACACTTACGGTGATTCATACAACCCGTCCTGGAAAAATCACCCAAACCTTAGGTGGAAACAAAATCAACCCAATTCTTCCAATCCACCTAATCGTTACCAACCAAACGGTCCACCCTCCAACCGTACTTTCAACAACAATCCTTCTAACAATTATGGTAGTACCAACAATCTTGAAGGGTTGATGTCTAAGTTCATGGCATCTCAAGAAGCTCGCATATCTAAGTTTGAAGCCGATTTCAAACAAAAGCAAAGCGAGATGACCACTAGAATTGACGCATTGTTGAAAGTTCTCAATGACCGAGAAATGGGAGCACTCCCAAGCGACACAATCAAGAATCCGAAACTAAACGTTAATTCCATATCTTCAGTTTCGTCACCCACTCCGTGTCCACAATACTACTCGGTTAAATCAACAAGCACGTGTTTCAAACAAAACCAAATTCTTCAAAAGGACCAATCAAATAAGGCACCCAATATAGAGCCGGTCAAAAGTATAGTTGAAACACCTCCTACGCAAGACCTTGATGATGAATTCAAAGAACTTCACCTCGAACGCCCCGTCATTGATGTCTTAGCGCGTGCTCCTTACTATAGTGCCCTCCTAGAAAAATATGAGAAGTGTAAGCTAGGTAAAAATGGGACCGCCTTCGTTCAAAACAAGTTGCCTAAAAAGCTTGATGATCCGGGTATATTTGTTTTGCCTTGTAAGATAGGAAGATCCGAAGCTTTCGACACACTAGCCGATTTAGGGTCAAGCCTCAACTTGATTCCCTTATCCTTATTCACCGCTCTTAAGCTAGGAAAGTTAGAAGAAACGGAGGTATTGATAGGGCTAGCGGATGGGAGAATTGCCCACCCGGTTGGAATGATTAAGGATGTAGTTGTTCACGTAGGAAAGTTAACTATATTAGCGGATTTTCACGTCCTAAACATGGTTAGTGACACTACATGCCCATTATTGGTAGGAAGAGGATTTTTAGTAACCGCTAGTGCCATGATAGATTGTAAGGAGTCTAAGATAGCGGTAGGTGAAGGCGATACTTGGTCGGTGTACAATGTAAAGAAGCATAGTTATGATTGTGATGATGAACCGACACCGCATTGGGTAGAGATGAATAGGAGACCGTCTAAATATGGGCCTTGGATAGAAAGGAACTTTATAGGACCTCAATGCCCATTTTATCTAGAGAAAGATTTCGTTGATAAGGCACATTCGGTAGAACAACTCATAGCTAGAGATGAAGAGCTAGACCCTTTTGAGGACCCCTTGGTCTTTAGGAAGATGATTGAGTTCTTAAGCGTAATGCCTATTAACATAGAGATGAATAAGTGGAAAAGAGAGGGAGATAAGTGTAAATGGAGGTGGGACAAGCCACCTAAAAAAGGTGACGGATCATGGCATATGAGAATAACTTTGTATGATCCGGATGGAGAAAAGTTTGAAAGGTCATACCATACTAAGGAAACCGATAGGAAGTTGAAACCTAAGTTTGATCCCAAAGATGTCCTCAATGAGGAGCTCACCCGTATCACGTAGTAACCCATGACCTTGAGTCTAGCTACAAGACTCGTAAATAAAGAAAAGCGCTTCTTGGGAGGCAACCCATGTTTTGTGTGATTTTATTTGTTTGTTTGTTATTTGCTTCCGTATGCATGCTTAATTTTTATTGTTGGTAGATCATGCTTCTAAACTAAATAGTGGAAATACTTTAATTTGTTGTTTTGGCCTAGTCTTAACTCCACCTAAAAGTATTTTTTTTCAAAAGATAAGTGTAAGGGGAAACCCCAAATATGTTTTTTTAAAAAACAAATCGATCATGATTCTCCACAATAATAAATGAACATGTATATTCGTATTTGTTAGAGTCAAATGCTTGTATTGAGTCATAATGAAGTTTTGCAGGATTTTCCAGAAAGTAGGACCAAGTTTTTCCAGAAATTTTCCGGAAACTTAACATAAGAATTTCTGCAGGTCAATTCTGACGGCGTCAGGAGTTTACTCTTGACGGCGTCAGGTAAAAAAATCTGGAAATTTTACCAGTTTTGTTTTTCTAACGGAGTCTTATGGTTTTTGTGAATTATTAAGTTTTATAATCTCCAGGAGATCTACAAACTTCATTCCACAAGCATTATATCTTATCTTGTTTTCTAGGATTTAGTAACTTATATAGGATGCCGCCGATTTTACGCGAGGTTGTCTTGTCTATTTTGTCAGGTTTTACAGGTTATGTATGACAAGAAGATGATTTATATTCTGGAAGGGAAGCTTTGATTGTTCATTTTCTTGGAGGAAGATTTAACCTTGCCACCTTATTATCCATACCGAGCGAATCAGGGGAGTATTTGATTTCATTCTCTTTATTTCTTCACTTTTACATTCTTTACTTGAACATTGGGGACAATATTCATCTTAAGTGTAAGGGGAGGGTAAAAAGATGATACCTTACATATGCACTTTCACTTGAGTTTGTTTTTTTTAATGGTAGATGTGTAATAAAACTATGAGAAATACTTGTTAGTGCAATTTTAGCGCCAAATTTAAAATTTTTTACAACATTTAGGAGTGAAACTTTAGCCATGGCAAGCGTCTCATGGATAGGAGATTGTATGACTAGCACATAACCGTATATTCAGAAAAATTTTCCACCCAAATATGTGAGGTTCGCCTTTAAATTTGATAGGAAAAGCATTCATTATTAGTGCTTATGAGTGTACCGGTAGCATTTAGATTTTAGAACTTGCGTTAGTGATGCATCCCGAGACCGCTAGTGAGACTACATTCGTGTAGTAGGATTTGCTACATGATAAGAGGCATTAGGATCACCCTTGTGTTAAACCCGTATTATAATTACTTGACCATTTAATTCATATTACTTGGCTAGTTAAGTCAACTAATTTTTCCCACACCCTTAGCGTTGTACTCATTTTTAGTACACGAAACCCCTAGTACACCCCTCCGAGCCTATCTTTTCGTTTCTAACTTTAAGCATCTTACTTAAAGGAAGAATTTGTTACACCCCACTTAAATGTACAACCAAATCGCCTTAGCCTTCCGTGTATGCGCTCATTTTTAGTGCATTATTGTTATTTGTTAAACACTAAGTTAACTTTCTAATTGATTACATGGTTGCTAAGTCGAGTCATATCCTTGTACATATTGTTTTGGGATGATTGGGACTCATGGGTAAGTACTTATTTTATGGAGTAATGGGGAAGAACATCACTTATTACCCCCATATGTACGTTAATCTTAAAAGTGCTCCAAGTGTTTTGATTTTTTTAATTCGAGTCATTAGATTAGTTTATTGTAAAGTATGTAAAAATTCAAGTGTAAGGAGAATGTTCATTCCCTATGATGTATTATTTTGGATGGTAGGGTAAGAGTGTATGCAAAAAAAAAAAAAAAAAAAAAAAAAAAAAAAAAAAAAAAATCGAAAAATCAAGAAAAAGAAAAAAAAATAATAATAGAAAAAAAAAGAAAAAGAGAAAAAACATACGGACTACCATCCCGTTTCATTGTACGTTAATTTTATGTTTTTGTTATTTTTCGTTTATTAGCTTAAGTCGAGTCTAGTCTTGGCTTAGCAACGCCATATTGTATATGTAATTAACCAAGAGTGTTAACTCGCCACCAGTAAAACTTCATTTATCCAACAAAATCGTGTATTTCATATCCCTACACCTAACGTTACAACCCTTTAAAAGACCTCTTTGATAGTTTATCCTAGGTGCTTACGCCATGTGGTGGAGGTTTGATCATTTCCCAAGCCTATGGTAATCTATTTTGCTATGACAGGTAGTGAGAGATGTTTTCCATTTCCATATTGTAATTTATACTTTATTACACCCGAGAGATGTGAGTATCTAAACACTATTTGTGAGGTGCTTGTGTATGACCTCCGTGCTTGTCTATTGGTCTTTAGTGGAACGATTATTTGTTGTAATTACTTTTATATTAGTGTTAAATGACCCCTAACTTGTATTTTGAGTAGAATAAAAGCGCATTTACTTGAGGACAAGCAAATCTCAAGTGTAAGGGTATATTGTTGGGATCAAAGTTTTACTATTTTATCAAGTCTCGGTCATTTGTAATAATATTAGGTTGCTTAGTTATTATTTACTTTCATATGTGTTATGTATTAAGTTTACTAGGCTTAAGTAAAGTAATCCATGGGCCTCCTAGCCCACGTTTTCATGAAAGGAAGGAGAAGGTGTGTTGCCCTAGCTCCTTCCCTATAAATAGGATGCTTAGGTCTCTTGTAAACTTGTTGGTTAATTCATAATTCTAAGAAAACTCTTTCATTTCTATTTCTCATATTGTCTTAATCAACCATCTCTCACTCTCATCTCTTTTATATCATTCTTATACTTGTGTTTACATAAATTGTGACCTAACAAGTGGTATCATTCGCCGGAAGAAGGTGTAGTTATTGTTTTAAGTTGAATTCGATCCAAAATCTCTTTTTCTACTCGATTTTTTTGTGAAAATTTTATACTTTCTTGTTTGTTTCTTGGTTTTTATCACATCTTTGCTTACAAACTTGTGTTAAAAATCAAAACAAACCAAAAAGTTCCAAACTTTTATCAAAAAATTCGATTTGGTGATTTGTACTATTTTTCGAAATCTTTTTCATTTTTGAAAAAGTTAATAAAGTTTTCAAATTTCTTAAAGATCTCATCATTTTATACTTAAAAGTACAAGAATCTTGAAATAAAAACGAGTTTTTGGATTGCTTTCTTTGAAAAACAAAATCTGCCAAATTTTCGAAATCACCCATTTGACCAAGTTTCGAAATCACAAGAAGGTGCTTCAAATCGACTTACGAATTGTGGACTCAGTCTTTTCTCTCTTGTATAAGGAAGAAAAGTACTTCGAGTTTTGGTAAACTTTCGAAATTGTATAATTTCGAAAAGTGTGTTGGTGACTTTTGAGTTTTCGAAAATTACTCATTTTTTTTCGAAATCACAATTTTTCGAAATTTTTTGTCAAGTTTTTCGAAATCACAATTTTTTCGAAATCACAATTTTTCGAAATTTTTGTCAAGTTTTTCGAAATCACAATTTTTCGAAATCACAATTTTTCGAAATCACAAAATTTTCGAAATCTCAAGTGACAATTTTCGCAATCTCAAGAACAAGTTTCGCAATCACATGTTTTTGCAAGTTTTCGAGATTTGACTATATCTATACCTTCTACAAGATCCATAATTACACAAGTATCTTTCTAAAATTTTCTTTCTAAATCTCTTTTTACTATCTTCTTAATATTTAAAAAAAAAAAAAAAAAGTTTTTTGGCGGGAAAATTTGAGTAAAATTTAATTTTTACAGAAGACTAAACGTTTAATTTTTACGCGAAATTCAAGTTTTGGTTTAACAGTGAAAATTTTGGCCCAAAATTCAAATTTTTTGGCCAAAATTCAAATTTTTTCGGTGAATTTTGGCGGCAAAATTTTTTAAACTCAAATTTTTCCGGTGACATTAGAATAGCATTTCACAGTGATTTTAAAATTTTGGAACTGAAAATTTTTCAAATTAATCTTGGTGGGAAAATCTGAAATCACTATTTCGACCTTGAGTGTGACATTTTGGTTTAATTATTTCGATTACATCGCAACAATCAAGGGGGAGAGAAATGTCGTTTTCAATGTCTCAAGTACCTTCTGCCAACTACCTTCCTCACCAATATTCTCATCAGCAACAGTATCTTCAACAACGAAGTCACAGCTCCCTCATTCATCATGTTCTGCTCTTTGGCAATGAATCAAGGCCTCCAATGTTGCTACCAGGAATGTTTACTTGTTGGAAACGGAGATTTCTTCAATGGCTCACTTATCGTCCTGCTGCAGATCTCATGCTTAAATCCATTAGAGAAGGTCCCTACAAAATGATATTTCTTGCTGAATCAACTGGGATTATGAGGTTACAAACTACTGCAGATTTGAATGCTTCAGAACTTGCTCAGTATGATGCTGACCAACAGGCTGTATGGTTCATAACATTGGCACTTCCCAACTCAATTTACATGAATATGGACTTTCAAGACAGTGCTTATGAAATGTGGAAATATCTTGAAGCTTTGCATCGTACCGAAGAACTTCATCACATCAGAATGAAGCAAATTCTTGAATCTTGTTTAAGCATGAATCCACTGAAGACCATTCTCCCTGCTCCACCATCTCCAGATGTTGACCATGGATCACTTATCTACACTCCAAATGGTCTCTTCTTCAATCCTCCGAATGCACCTGAGCCTTTCTTCATTCCACAGTACCATCCTGCTACACTACATAATAATGTGCTATCTCTTCTGCAAAATCTAGTGAAGCTTAGTCAGGTATCTTCTAAGAAAGGCAATGGCGCTATGACTTCAACTTCTGAATGCTTAAACACAATGAAAGATTCTGATGATGAAGAAGATCTTATCGAACCGAGCATGGCATTTTTGGCATATACAGAAAATATTGCAGATGTGGAAGATCAAGATTATGATTCAACTCCACTCTTTGACGATAATGTTGAATAAAATGCCACACTTAGTCAAATGGAAGTTGAAGGAGGTAATCTCAATGATGTTTTGCAAAGTTTCATGCGAGATATTCCATCTGATGATGAATATGCAGATTTGGAAGCCGATACAACAGATGTGATGTTAATGGCAAACACCCAGGAACTTCACATGGATGATTCAGACCCAGTATACGATACAAATGATACTGATGATTCTGAAGATCCATTTGAGAAATACATGACATCTTTTAGATTACTTCAGACACACCTTAAACTCCTTACTCGCAATAACTTTGCTGAAGATTGTTCTGAGCGTGTACTCAATTTCTTATTTGAAGACGTCTTTGGAGAAGAAGTTGATATTTTCACTAATACGATGTTTAACAACGTGAACCAACTTGGAAAACAACTTACTACAGAAGAATTTCACGAGAATGAATCCAAGGCCGCCTTCAGAGTGCTCAAGGAACGGTTTCAACATTTCATCAATTATGACTGTGAAGATGTAAGCAAGAATTTTTTTTATTTCACTTGAATCAAGGCACAAACCTTCAAAGATGTCTTGCTCCAACACATGGATGCTATTGAGAAGTCAATTGCCGAAAGAGTACTTCACAAAGAAGAGTATGTACAAAGGGTAAATAAAAGGAAGTTGCAGATTCATGAAGAGCAAGTTCATAAAGTTGATGTGTTGAAAGCTAATTTGGTTGTCATGGAAAGCAAAGGGACAGAATTAGAAGAGCAGAATGACAGCAGTAGATTAGGGAATGATACAGATGCAGACTGTGCAGAGATCAGACCCTCCTATGACTCAGAGCCCAACTTTGACAAAGAACAGATGGATGAGGAAGATGTCATACCCATCTATGACACAGAACCCAACTTTGACAAAGAGCACATGGATGAGGTACAATCTACTGTTGATCACATTATGCCTGCTAATGAGAAACAACAATCTGAGCAACCTAACTTCAGTAATGAAGGAGAGGTTGACCAGGATATTGTTCAATGTCTAGTAATACATTCTGAGTCTGAGTCCTTACCGGATAATCTAATTACTGAAACATCATACCAAACTCTTGAGTCTGAAAACCTTCTTCTCAAAAAGACCATTGCCCAGTGTCATAAAGATTTTTCAAAACTAGAGGCACAATGCATCTCACTTGAACTTCAATTGCAAGACGAATCTCTAAATTCGGGCAACAATGGTCAATTTTTGAATGAACAAAGAAAACGTGTGATGAGGCGAAAAATGATCCGTTTTTAAGGGGTCATTTAAGCCCGAATCCGAATTTATTTGATCAAATATTGCCCTAAATCATTCCTTTTGTGATTTTAGGTACTTGGAGAGTGAATTCTGGAAAAGATGCCATTTTGGACGTTTTTGGAGCATAAAAGTGAAGAAAACGGCAAAGTCTCAATTTTCCATGCTGGGAACAGTACATGAAGGCGTCAAGAGTTCTTCCTGACGGCGTCAAACCTCAATAATAAAAATCCGTAGTTGATGACGGTGTCACACACAGGGCGTCAAGAGTAATTTGTGTGACGGCCTAGGCCTTGACGGCGTCAGAAGTAGATCAAGGCCGTCCAAGGAAGTATTTGGCGGCGAGATGACGGTGTCACACATTTGTTCTTGACGCCGTCATCCCCATTTTCCTATATATAGTTTTCTAGTTTTTCACATAAAAGAGAGAAGTTTTGGGAGAAACCCTAAAGACGATTTTGGTGCAACTTTTACAGGTTTTTCAAGGGTTCCAAACCCTTGATACCTTGCATTGTAATTGAGATAAGTGTTCTTCTAATTCAATCAATATGTCTATGTGTTGGTTGTCTATATCATGTTCTTGTCTTAATTCTATCATGCTAGGCTAGATCTCTTTTGTGTTTGCTTAGATCTAATGAAACCTAGATATTGATTATGTGTTGATTACTTGTTTATTCTTGTCTTGGATGAATGATTTATATGTTAGGCTTAAGAAAACTGGCAGATCTCCAAATGGTAACATGCTTGAACGTCTTAAGAATCATAAACCGAGGCGTACTAGGTCTTTATTGGTTGTATTTAATGCATGAGCCACTGTTTACAATCCCTATAGTTGTGCTGGGCATGGTGTAGGAGGAGATAAGAGCTCATAGAATTGGGGATTTATGTATGCCACCCCATGAATGGTATTAAGGAATACGATCCGTCATCCATGCAATTATAACAAGTAATTAACATGTAAAAGATATCTAGGGAGTAGTGAAATCTAAGTAAACACATTTTCTCCAAATATTGCTCACAACCTTAGTATAAATTAGTTTATTTTTATTTTTTGTATTTTATTTTGATTGCATCTTAGTATTGGGTTAGTTGAATAGCAACTAATTCCGCCCACTCTTCCAAAACCCGAGATTTTACTTGCTTTCATAAAAAATATAAAAGCACAAAAAGAATCATCCTTCACCTTTAGACCTAGTTAGATTAATTTCAATCCTAACGACACTATTCCTAGCTGAACGATCAATCCCCCGGTACTTGTCACTATACTATACTACAACGATCAGGTACACTGCCTGGTGGGGGTTGTAAGCTTCTCAAGATCCCTTGAGAGGTAAAGCCTGTTGCGATTCCCACGCATCAAGTTTTTGGCGCCGCAGCCCGGGGAATAGTTATTGTCTAGGTTAGAATTTCTTTTTATTAGGTCTACTTGCTAGATTCCTTTCTAGTAAGATTTTTATTTTTATTTTTATAGATTTCTGTAGTCTATCTTTTTCTTTGTGCCCATCGTTTGTAAAACCATTTTCATTTGTCTCCATGGCGGATGGAATTCCATTTAGATCATTAACTATAGAGGAACAATTAGTTTATTCGGATAGATTTGCTTCCTGTTGCTCCAATGAATTTTTAAGTGATCTTAGATATATACAAGAAGAGATGAGTGTAAAGTTTCATAGGTTTGATGAGTTATGCGCATGTGTGGCCTATATTAAACAATCATTGTTAGGATCAATTCCTTTTAGTAAGACCCTTTGGAAAAATTTTGAGGAAAGCCTCCTAACCGTGAACCATGAGTTCAATGAATTGATGGGTTTGTATGCATCACAACTTGAGGAAACAATTAAGGAGGATTTAGCCGAACATGATCATATTGAGCAAAAAGATGAATCCTTTAGGCAAATTGAACATTGTAATCAAGTTATTGAGGAAGGTTCTTATGAATCAGACTTAGAACTTGAAATGGCTAGAGAAGGATTTGAGATACTTAGCAACATGTTTAGGTTAGATTCTACTAAAACACGTGATGAGGATATAGGTGATGTTGAGAAAAGGAAGGATGAGGTAAATAACACAAACCTACAAAGTACCCCACAACTCCCACCATCACTTGAGGAATACACACCACCCGTGACTTACCCGGAAGAAGTAGAAGAGACTATAGGAGCCCCAATAGAGGTAGAACCCTTGTACCAAACACCACTAGAGGATATAGGTTTGAATACTTGTAGTGATAACCTTACTCTTAGTTCTAGGGAATTACCTAGTGTTGATGAACCGGGACCTCAATCTTCACACAACTTTCCATCCTTAGATATACATCTAGGAGACAAAAGAGGAGCCGACCCACCCATCAACCCATGTAGTCCGGGTAGTCTTAGGATAAAGGTAGTGGACTCTAAGCCTTGTAGAGAGGAAGCCAATATAGGAGTGGAACATAACCTTACATGCTTACATCACCCATTCATGATTGATCACAAAACACATTTTGGGTTTAAACCGGGTTTATTAGGTCAAGATGGATTCCTAACTAGGAGTCTCTCGAAATTGATAGAAGATGATCCCTTTCTAAGAGAAAATCTTAATTCACCCACTAACCCAATTGAATTAGGTAAGACTATGATGATAGGATCCCGTATCTTTGAGCATACAATTCATCCACCACTCTTTCCTCACGAGGCATATTTACACCCTAAGGGTGTGTATCGCTACTTTCACCCGCACTTAATCCTAAGTGTAGGGAAAACCTCACCTTTATCCGTGAAATAAGGGTAGAGTCAGGCTCGTGACTCGAACAAAAAACAAGCGCTTATTGGGAGGCAACCCAAGCTTTATTTATTTATTTGTTTGTTTGTTTATGTGTTTGTTATTTGCTTCCGTATGCATGTTTAATTTTTATTGTTGGTTGATCATGTTTCGCAATTAAAATGTGAAAATACTTTACTTTGTTGTTTTGGCCTAGTCTTAACTCCACCTAAAAGTATTTTTGCAAAAGATAAGTGTAAGGGGAAACCCCAAATATGTTTTTAAGAAACAAACCGATCATGATTCTCCACAATAATAAATGAACATGTATATTCGTATTTGTTAGAGTCAAATGCTTGTATTGAGTCATAATGAAGTTTTGCAGGATTTTCCAGGAAGTAAGACCAAGTTTTTCCAGAAATTTTCCGGAAACTTAACATAAGAATTTCTGCAGGTCCATTCTGACGGCGTCAGAGTTTTACTCTTGACGGCGTCAGGAGTTAAAAATCTGGAAATTTTACCGGATTTGTTTTTCTAACGGAGTCTTATGGTTTTTGTGAATTATTAAGTTTTATAATCTCCAGGAAATCTGCAAACTTCATTCCACAAGCATTATATCTTACTTTGTTTTCTAGGATTTAGTAACTTATATAGGATCCCGCCGATTTTACGCGAGGTTGTCTTGTCTGTTTTCTCAGGATTTACAGGTTATGTTCGACAAGGAGATGATTTATATTCTGGAAGGGAAGCTTTGATTGTTCGTTTTCTTGGAGGAAGATCTAACCTGGCCAACCTATAATCCATACCGAGCGAATCAGGGGAGTATTTGATTTCATTCTCTTTACTTTTTCACTTTTACATTCTTTACTTGAACATTGGGGACAATGTTCATCTTAAGTGTAAGGGGAGGGTAAAAAGATGATACCTTACATATGCACCTTCGCTTGAGTTTGTTTTGTTTGATAGTAGATGTGTAATAAAACTATGAGAAATACTTGTTAGTGTAATTTTAGCGCCAAATTTAAATTTTTTTTACAACATTTAGGAGTGAAACGTTAGCCATAGCAAGCGTCTCATGGATAGGAGATTGTATGACTAGCACATAACCGTATATTCAGAAAAATTTTCCACCCAAAAATGTGAGGTTCGCCTTTAGATTTGATAGGAAAAGCATTCATTATTAGTGCTTATGAGTGTACCGGTAGCATTTAGATTCTAGAACTTGCGTTAGTGATGCATCCCGAGACCGCTAGTGAGACTACATTCATGTGGTAGGATTTACTACATGATAAGAGGCATTAGGATCACCCTTGTGTTAAACCCGTATTATAATTACTTGACTATTTAAGTCATACTACTTGGCTAGTTAAGTCAACTAATTTTCCCCACACCCCTAGCGTTGTACTTATTTTTAGTACACGATACCCCTAGTACACCCCTCCGAGCCTATCTTTTCGTTTCTAACTTTAAGCATCTTACTTAAAGGAAGAATTTGTTACACCCCACTTAAATGTACACCCAAATCGCCTTAGCCTTCCGTGTATGCGCTCATTTTTAGTGCATTATTGTTATTTCTTAAACCCTAAGTTAACTTTCTAATTGATTACATGGTTGCTAAGTCGAGTCATATCCTTGTACATATTGTTTTGGGACGATTGGGACTCATGGGTAAGTACTTATTTTATGGAGTAATGGGGAAGAACATCATTTATTACCCCCATATGTACGTTAATCTTAAAAGTGCTCCAAGTGTTTTGATTTTCTTAATTCGAGTCATTAGATTAGTTTATTGTAAAGTATGTAAAGATTCAAGTGTAAGGGGAACTCTCATCCCCTATGATGTATTATTTTGGATGGTAGGGTAAGAGTGTATGCAAAAAAAAAAAAAAAAAAAAAAAAAAAAAAAAAAAAAAAAAAAAAAAAAATCGAAAAATCAAGAAAAAGAAAAAAAATAGAAAAAGGAAAAAGAGAAAAAACATACGGACTACCATCCCTTTTTATTCTATGTTCATTTTATATTTTTGTTATTTTTCGTTTATTAGCTTAAGTCGAGTCTAGTCTTGGCTTAGCAACGCCATATTGTACATGTAATTAACCAAAATTGTTAACTCGCCACCAGTAAAACTTCCTTTATCCAACAAAACCATGTAATTCATATCCCTATACCTAATGTTACAACCCTTTAAAAGACATCTTTGATAGTTTATCCTAGGTGCTTACACCATGTGGTGGAGGTTTGATCCTTTCCCAAGCCTATGGTAATCTATTTTGCTATGACAGGTAGTGAGAGATATCTTCCATTTCCATAATGTTATATTACTTTATTACACCCGAGAGATGTGAGTATCTAAACACTATTTGTGAGGTGCTAGTGTATGACCTCCGTGCTTGTCTATTGGTCTTTAGTGGAACGATTATTTGTTGTAATTACTTTTATATTAGTGTTAAATGACCCCTAACTTGTCTTTTGAGTAGAATAAAAGCGCATTTGCTTGAGGACAAGCAAATCTCAAGTGTAAGGGTATATGATGAGGCGAAAAATGATCCGTTTTTAGGGGGTCATTTAAGCCCGAATCCGAATTTATTTGATCAAATATTGCCCTAAATCGTTCCTTTTGTGATTTTAGGTACTTGGAGAGTGAATTCTGGAAAAGATGCCATTTTGGACGTTTTTGGAGCATAAAAGTGAAGAAAACGGCAAAGTCTCAATTTTCCATGCTGGGAACAGTACATGAAGGCGTCAAGAGTTCTTCCTGACGGCGTCAAACCTCAATAATAAAAATCCGTAGTTGATGACGGCGTCACACACAGGGCGTCAAGAGTAATTTGTGTGACGGCCTAGGCCTTGACGGCGTCAGAAGTAGATCAAGGCCGTCCGAGGAAGTATTTGGCGGCAAGATGACGGCGTCACACATTTGTTCTTGACGCCGTCATCCCCATTTTCCTATATATAGTTTTCTAGTTTTTCACATAAAAGAGAGAAGTTTTGGGAGAAACCCTAAAGACGATTTTGGTGCAACTTTTACAGGTTTTTCAAGGGTTCCAAACCCTTGATACCTTGCATTGTAATTGAGATAAGTGTTCTTCTAATTCAATCAATATGTCTATGTGTTGGTTGTCTATATCATGTTCTTGTCTTAATTCTATCATGCTAGGCTAGATCTCTTTTGTGTTTGCTTAGATCTAATGAAACCTAGATATTGATTATGTGTTGATTACTTGTTTATTCTTGTCTTGGATGAATGGTTTATATGTTAGGCTTAAGAAAACTGGCAGATCTCCTAATGGTAACATGCTTGAACGTCTTAAGAAACATGAACCGAGGCGTACTAGGTCTTTATTGGTTGTATTTAATGCATGAGCCACTGTTTACAATCCCTATAGTTGTGCTGGGCATGGTGTAGGAGGAGATAAGAGCTCATAGAATTGGGGAGTTATGTATGCCACCCCATGAATGGTATTAAGGAATACGATCCGTCATCCATGCAATTATAACAAGTAATTAACGTGTAAAAGATATTTAGGGAGTAGTGAAATCTACATAAACACATTTTCTCCAAATACTGCTCACAACCTTAGTATAAATTAGTTTATTTTCATTTTTTGTATTTTATTTTGATTGCATCTTAGTATTGGGTTAGTTGAATAGCAACTAATTCCGCCCACTCTTCCAAAACCCGAGATTTTACTTGCTTTCATAAAAAATATAAAAGCACAAAAAGAATCATCCTTCACCTTTAGACCTAGTTAGATTAATTTCAATTCTAACGACACTATTCCTGGCTGAACGATCAATCCCCCGGTACTTGTCACTATACTATACTACAACGATCAGGTACACTGCCTGGTGGGGGTTGTAAGCTTCTCAAGATCCCTTGATAGGTAAAGCCTGTTGCGATTCCCACGCATCAACGTGTGGATACATTAGTTAAAGAAAATGAGCTTTTAAAAGGTCAAATTCAAGAAAAGGTGTTTGCACATGCTGCATTACAAAACAAATTAAGAAGACTGACTGGCCAGAGTGTGGATACTAAGTTTGCAAAACCATCAATCTTGGGGAAACAACCTTCTCAAATAAACAGAAAACAATCAGTGGTTCGACAACCAACTGCATTTAAATCTGAACGACCTAAATTTTCAAAACCTCGGTTTGCCTCCCAAGTTGTTGAGAATAACAATTTGACAAAACCAGTCACTCCACATTCTTGGCCTAAGGAAAATGCATCTGTGTCAGCTAAATCTCAACACGTGATTATACCTGGCTCATCTAGGATCAGTTCGAAAACAGTGTCTAAAACGAGCATTAAAAGTAAAGAGTTTTATGGCAAATATGACATGTACAAGAACTATGATCTAGAAAAGGCTAGGAAAAAGGCACTACTTCAAAAGGATGGAATTCTAGGTTCAAAACCTCATGTGATGCCTTCCACTGTAGTACAGAACACTGCTTGTAGTACCACACCAAAGCCTAAGAGTAATCAACAAACTAATAGGAATTGGATAGCTTCTAAGAGTAGTTGCGTAAATAATCATGTTGTTTGTGCTTTAAAATATCTTCAAAAGGGAAATTCACTTGAAAAGGCTCAATCGACTAAGACAAACAAACCCGTTGAACCAAAAGTCATAAGTCAGAAACCTAAGAAGTGGATCAACATAGGACGTAGGTTTTCTCAAAGAAGTGATGCTCCCACAATTCATTCAACTGCATCTAAAAGGAAAACTTCTCCTAGATCTAACACTAGGTGGGTACCCACGGGTAGAATTTTCAAATCAATTGGTCTTAGGTGGATTCCTACAGGAAAGATTTTAGACATTTGCACCAAAACTAATGTGATCTCCACAACATCTACGTCTGAGACAAGAATGAAAACCATCGGTATTGTGTGTTCGAGTGTCAAGAAGATAATTGACACTACATCTTTATGCTTCTAACATCTGGAACCCATTTACTCTTGGGAATCCTTGTTCTCTGTTTTCTTGTCTCTTCTTTCTTTCTTTGCAGATTCTTCAACACAATGGCTTCGGAATAATTCAGTTTCGGACCCGCACTTCAGCAATGGTTTCTGAGCACAACAGCTTAGGTCCCGCATCCAACCGTTTAAAAGCACATCAACAATGGCTTCTGAGTACAACAGCTTAGGACCCGTAATCAACCGTTTAAAGCACTTCAGCTATGGCTTCTGAGCACAACAGCTTAGGACCCGCAGCCAACCGTTTTAAAAGCACTTCAGCAATGGCTTCTGAGCACAACAGCTTAGGACCTGCATCCAATCGTCTATACATTCCGGATTCTTCGGCAGAACCATTGTCACTCTCTCGCAAGGAATTGGAAACCCTGTTTGCTCAACTGTTTGATGATTGATTTGAAAACCGTCCTCAAGAAGTCTCACCAATTTCCGCTGCACACCCTGAGAATATTCAACAACCACTGTTGAGAAAGACGGTCCTCCAAGTGAATCTCCAACAACAGCAAGGCAAACTGCTTCCAACTCCAGACAATTAGCTGAAGATCCATAACAACAATCAGTACCACAACTTGCAGATTATGATGGAAATACTTTCTTCAATCCATTTGCACCGACTCCAACCGTTCTTGATATAATAGAGTCGTCTTCTCGCAATTTGGATCCGTCTAATATGCATACATTCTAACAACATCACCCTTCGACACATCATTGGAATTATATGGATTTGGAAAATAAGCTGGACGCAGAAGGCACAGTGATTCGCAACAAATCTTGTTTAGTTACAAAGGGATACAGTCAATGAAGCAGGATTGTACATCACTGTCATCAACAAAAGCTTAGTATGTAGCCATGTCTGCTTTCTGTGCTCAAATCATTTGGATGAGAACTTAGCTCACGGACTACGGCTATGTATTTCACTAGATCTCAATGTACTGCGATTCAAAGTGTGCTATTGCTATCTCGTGCAACACCTTTCATCATTCCAAGGCCATACAAATTTCTCTCCACTACCATTTCATAAAGGAGCATGTTGAGAAGGGTACAATTGAATTAGAGTTTGTGGTAACTGAATACCAATTGGCGGACTTGTTTACAAAGGCATTACCTCCATCAAGGTTTGTTGATTTAGTTCACCATATTGGTATGCGGTGTTTGACTCCATATGATTTGCAAAACTTTCTTAAAAACTAAGAGAGTCAAACATCAAACTCTTTTTGTAAATATTCTATCATAAAGAAAATACAAAAACTGCAAAAAGAATCTTCTTTCTCTGTGTACAAACTTCTAATCTTCAAAACTATGTTCCTACATTAAAACATATTTTGCTTTACATTGTCAAAATGGAACATGTTTTGAGGGGGAGAAAATTTTTCACAAAATCATGAAGTTTGCACACCTAATCATTATTCTTCAAGGATTAACTGTTTCTTCATCATTCGGATTAAAAACTCATTTTCAAAAGGTTCTATGATCTCTCGAATTAAAATGTGCAAAAATGTTTCACAAAATAAATGCTAATTCGAGGGGGAGAAAAGAAATTTTTCGGCAAGGATTCCAATTTAACCATGTTTAGACTTCAAATGGAAAAGTAGTTAACCTTTAATGAGTAAAGTTCACAAAAGTCTTAAACTTAGGTAAAAGGACATTGCAAGAAAGAAAAAAAAAAAAAAAAAAAAAAAAAAAAAAAAAAAAAAAAAAAAAAAGGCTCGCATCAATGTTTTCACAAATGTTCTCAAAAGTTTCACACATAATCAGACTAACAATTTTTTATCCTCGATTTCTTTTCGATTGTGAGTTTCTAATTTCTTCATTGTTGTTATCTAATCGTTCCCTAAATGTTTCAAATATTTTCAACAGTCAAAAAGGCATAATCAGAAACTAGGGTTCAAGTAATTATCGATCGGGGCATTTTCTTTTATGTGTTTAGTCTAGTTAATTATTTCATATAGCTTTAGAGAACACTAAAGAATGCTCGATTGGTGTGTTTGCTCGATTAGAAACAACATAGGTTTGAAATCAAGTGATCTAGGGTTTAAGATGTCGATGTCTTTGCTGCTACTACTAGGGCGTTTGTTTGTACAATATTCTTGCATTTTGATGCTAACATGCGTGCAAAGTCTCAAATCATAACTCTAAACCATGATAATAATTGGGAAATTTCGAGTGAAAGAATGAATTAATCTGTGATCTTATGCGTAAATTTGAGAATTCTGAGCATTCTTCAAAGATTTGGAATGAGTTTTTGATTCATCCGCATACTTGTTTGTGCCTTATGCATTTTCTCTGTGTGCAAGTACATGTCATCCCATTGAAAGTCAAAACTTCAACAATTGTCAAAATGTTTCTCACGGAACATACTTTGAGGGCAAAGGGTTAAATGTGTTAAAAGGCTAAAACTGGTAAAAGGATTCAAAATGGTGAGAAACAAATTTTTTTCCAAACTCTACACTCTCGTTTTACTCCGGTAAAGCAAGTGTGAAGACCAAAGCAAAGTTGTTCTAAACTTTTCTAATTTTCAAAATCTGGAATGCTTTGGCTACGATAAAAGAATGACTCTGATTTGGGCATCCCTAATACCGGAAGTTTTCCATTTATCACAGAAACAAATCTTCGAAAAGAACCCATGAGGTTCAACTTTAGATGGAAATCTTCTTCTTCAGATTTTAAAACTCAAAAGTGAGACTCCGGGTCTCAAACAACTTTCAACAGTAAAAGAGTTTTAACATTCAAGCATTCTTTGTTGTATAATACTTGATTGTGTTTTCTAAAACCTTGAGCAGAATCTTCTCACGAATTTTCAAAAAGTATTTCTTAAATACGAATCAATATTCTACTCAAGAAGACTATCTCTCAAATAACTTTCATTATTTGAGGGGGAGTATTTTGTTAAAAGAGAACTAATTTTGTATTAAAACAATGGCTTGTG
This sequence comes from Artemisia argyi, assembly GCA_030686995.1. NCBI lineage: Eukaryota > Viridiplantae > Streptophyta > Magnoliopsida > Asterales > Asteraceae > Artemisia > Artemisia argyi. The sequence goes on from CM060703.1 coordinate 7,939,965, forward strand.
CACACATAACAGTGTACAACCCGCACTTGTAATGAAAGGACCCTGAGGTACGCTTCAGTGCCTCAATCCTTATATAAGGAGCGAAGGCTTCTTACTTTTAAGTAGAGTTAATCAAACATTTTATGATTTTCATAACTCTGCTCAAAAGACAAGTATTTCACCTCAATAAGTATTCACTTGTTGAGGGGGAGCACTTGAAAAACTCATCGTTTGAAATACAAAAGTTCTTGTTGATTTCTCCCCATAAGACTCAAAAAGCATATTTTAATCAAATGTTTCTCAAAAACAACATCTTATATGCTATTTTTGAGGGGGAGAAAAGAAAAGTGATTAAAATATGAAAGTTCAAAAGTTGCTTAAAGTCAAAATCTCATGCGAGCTAGACTCAGATTCACCCAAGAATTGACGAAACATAAAAAGTTAGTAATCTCGAAAAGACCTATCCTCGACGGGTAATAACATCAAGTTAGTTACTAGAGCTAGTTGTCACCTAAAAGCTGACAATGGAACTCTTTAACTAGCCACGTAAGTGTGTCTCGAAAAGATTTGTCTTAGTAGAAATGTACCATTTCGAAAAACTTTCTGTGGACTTGACCAGGCCGGGTAATAACTTCATGCTAGTCTAACTAGTGATGTAAGCGTGTCTCGAATCGGTCGGGTTCACTGAAAGTCGATCAATTCAAAAAGTGCTTGTTCCTCCCGCATGTGCAAATTTACTTAAACACTTATGAGCACATGTGAAGGGGGAGCCCTTCAAATGTAAACACAAAACTCTCAAAGTGTTAAACAAAATGTTTGATAATCACAAACATTTTGAGAGATTTTCTATCAAAGGTTTCTTGGCTATTGTCGGATAATCATGGAGTTATAAGGTGATTAAGATAGGAAATTCAGTCCTATGATCCGCCAGAGCCGGAGGGATCTACCCAAGGACATCACCAATAGTTAGAATTAGAAGTCCTTAGGTATGATACTATAAAAGGAGAAAAGAATGAAAGGGGAAAGAAGGAGTTGAAGAATTAAAAAGAAAATTAAAGAAAAGGGTGAAAAGAAATAGCCCTCCATATGTTCAACCTTAGGGCAGACACCGGGTTCAACTCATCTGCTACTGGTTGTTACTAAGGTGACACCGGTATTGAAGATAAAGTCGTCATGGACCCAGTGACGCACTGCACTAAACCTTCTTAACCACTCAAGTTCTCTTAAAAGAGCTTGTTTCATTCTCACGGGGAACCAGTGTAATCTATCGACTTATCTCTTAGAGATAGTTGATATTGAAGCAGGAGACCCCTCCCTAGTCTCCGTATAGGAAACCTAAGTGAGCACTTATCGAGTCTAGAGCCATGAGATACATCAAAGATCTCTTAGGAACACTTAGTATCTCTACAACTGGTGTTCTACATCAATGGGCACCAGCTGTAAATTATTGAGTCCTTCGCAGATCTTAGCAATCTGCTGAGAATGTTTATGAGAGAATTTACATAAGTATTTCTCAATGATTGAACGGAAATCCTGCCAGGGTCAACATCAAACAGCCCTGACAGCAGGTCACTTCGGTAACTCCTCGTGGGTTACGCTTAGTGTTTGCGGTGGTTTCTTAGCGGTCTACAGTCGTGGAGTGATCCCCAGCGACTCACCCAGTCATTGAGCTACTTAGTAGGTCTTGTAAGCTCCTTCGGGGGTATCTGATATGGGAACGGCCTTGATAAGGATTAGAAGGAGTCTTCACAATATGCTGTTGACGATCTCTAATTCTTATCTGTAAGTACCGGATGTTTTATTGCTAACTATTTACATACAGGGTTACATCATCTCCATGGCGACAGATTCCACATGCTCATACATGCATCTTGAAGTCATCAAAAGCTCCCTCAAAGATCAAAGCAACACAAAGTTCAAAGAAAGATTCTACGCCAAAAAGAAGAATCTACAAAATATAAAGACTAAAGATCTTAAGTGAAAGAAAGGGACTACGTGCATGTATAAGTGTCACACCCCCAGAATCGGGTCCAGCGAAAGCGTACGTGTAGCTGGGGTGTAACTCAATTGGTATTACAACACAAGTTCAAAAATGGTTTTCACTTGAATTATTTAGAATAAAGTAGCTTAATCAAAAATGTTGAGTTTACATTGTTAAAAATAGTGCGGAAGTAGGCCCTTAAAATAGTTTAAAATGGTCCCCATATGATTATCAGAGTCTTCTATGACCATGCCATGCCCTGCCAAAACCTCTAGTAGCGTGCCATTGCTTAAAACCTGAAAATACATGCTAAAACGTCAGCATAAAGCTGGTGAGTTCATAGGTTTAGTAAACAAGTATTTCCCGTAAACAAGTGTTTTCAGTAATCAAGTATTTTCTGTAAACAAGTATTTTCAGTAATCAAGTATTTTCCGTAAACAAGTATTTTCAGTAATCAAGTATTTTCCGTAAACAAGTATTTTCAGTAATCAAGTATTTTCCGTAAACAAGTATTTTGCGGAAGGCAAGACAATATAACAAATACAATGTCACAGCCAAAAATAAGGTATACAGTGCCTAAGCTCATGACCCCGAAGCTCGACGTAATCGTATGCAATCAAGCATAAAATGCCCCAAGTAAGTGTTTGCCAGACACTCGGAAGTAATCCGAATGATATGCGTCCGTTTCACAGGTTGGCGCGACCAACTCGGACGGGGTGTCAACCCAAATAGATCTATCCACAGCATTCGCGCTCACACGCATGTAATTAACGGTTCATGATAAAGGGGACTTCAGTGGCAGTAATAGGTAACTCAGGCAAAGTAACAGTTTTGTATTTATGTCCGCAAAAGCAAGAACTTGTATCCATAAGAAAGTAATCAAGGATGGAATAAGTAATTCATAATGTATTCAAGAAATCAATCAAGTATTTCAACCATCCAGTAATGTTTGAGAAAATGATTCGCGTTCAAGTAAAACAAGCATTAAATTTAAATAGTAATGAGCATGTATCTTCCCCCAAAACAGTTGTAAAACAAGTAAAAGTAGGGGTTATTAACTCACCTGGTGCGATAGCTACGATGACAAAAGTGAATACACGAAATGAGGCACGATCTCTAATCGCAACCTAATATGAATGATAGTCTAATGTAAGAAATGAAATGATGCTACACATGCAAATACGTATGTTATCGATACCACTCGTTAGTTTTGAAAATAATGTTTATCGTCGAAAAATAAATTTTTGACGTCTCGTTAAGTTAATAACCACTTTTCAGGTAAATATATTGAAACGGTACTCCACGATCCTTGTTTGGTGTTCTATCGGCAAATATAAGGTTTTCGTCGCGAAAAATAAGATTTTCATTAGTTGAAAACATGCCCAAAATGGCATCGCAAAACAAGTCGCGAAATGTTGTACGTTAAGAGTTAGTGATGAAACTCGGCGTTTTTGAAAACCTTGTAACAATATCTTGAAGTCGTCTCATTTAACTTTTGGCTATACGGGTCTCGATCGATGAGAAAATCGACTCTCATTGTTGTTACTTGAAAGTATTATGTTCAACACTTAGAAAATTTCATTATAGTAAAAGCTGTCAAAATTTATATAGTTTATCGGGTATATAGATGAGATCGTAGTTTATTCGTTATAAGTCTATTCGACGAACGGCCAATTGATTTGAAAAGCTTGCTGGAAGATCTTGATTTTACTTAACTACAACTCTGACTCAAACTGATCCGATCATAAAGAAAAACAGCCGAGAAAATGGTATCTCGCAAAGACAGTTTTGCGGCAATAATAATAGAAAAGCTGATGGAAATATATATATATCGTCGGATTTCAAACACTTGTATCTTTTTCGTTATAAGCCCGTTTTCTATGTTCTTTATATCCCCGGAATCGTGGGACAACATACTAATATATTTTTGATAAGTCGGGACGGCTATATCAAGTTTTAGGCCTCAAAACAGTCCATGAAATCTGCCCAACAGCAAGGTATTTTTCAGAAAATAGTTTTCGTCGTTAAAATTGAAAATAGCATATCTTTTTCGTCGTAACTCGGATTTTAGTGATTCAAGCGGCCACGGTTTCGTTTTTGAAAGTATTTTCTGAATATCTAACCCAATATTACCCAGAAACCCCTGAAGTTTCCACGTTTGGCAAAGATGGACAGCAACTATATATGAAAATATTTTTCGTCGTTAAATTTCGGAAAATCATATCTCCTTCGTTATTAACTCGTTTTTATCCCCGTTTTCGGCCATAGTTTCGTCTCGGAATGTATTTTCTAAATCTTGAGTCCAAAGTTACACCCTAGACCCTGAGTTTCCCACGTTTTACAAAAATGGACAGATCTATATATATAGTGTTTAAAACTCATTTTTAAGAATCAAGACTTGTTCAATGCTTAACCAATCTACTTCAAATCAACTCCACAAGTACCCAATCCTACCATACTCTTTCTTAGGGTGTCATGGGTTCCTAAACATCACCAATCTTGGTGGATCTCATGAGATTACTAATAAAAATTGTAGATCTATGTTTATAAACAAAAATAAACAATAAGTGGTATGGATCATAGTATATTTGCATGTTTTTGTTACTAGATTATGAAAATATATAAAGTAGATGTTTAAAAGAGTAAGAAAGATTATTAGTAACTTACTTGAAGATTTGAGATGATTTTTGAGCAAGAAAACTTAAGAATCTTGAGGTTTTTATTTCAAAACCTTAACAAGATCAATACTATGACTTGATTAAACACTTGATCTTGAAAAGTTATGGACTCTCCTTGTTCTTGATGCCTAGGCCGATTATGCCCCAAAGAGAGAAAGGAAGATGAGTTTGCTAGGTGTTGTTGGTGTAAATGAATGAATGGTGAAAATGGTGTAATAGAATGGTATATATATATGGACTTGGTCAATATGCAATTAATGTAGTCCAAGTATTATGGTCTTAGGGGGGCATAGGGCGGCAAAAGGAGGGAAAAAGGGGGACTTGTTGGTGGCTTAATAAATATTTGTGTCCAAATGTTGGATGACTTAGTGTATTAGGTGTTATCGGGTATCGAGTTAACTAAAAATAAATGTTACCAAGGTGAAATAAAATACGACGAAGTTGTAAAAGTTGTAAAATAATATTCCTGATGATAATCGGGTGTTAGAATAATTATTGAATTGAAATAGCGCAAACCGACGAAGTAATGGGCTCCGACCGTAAAATATAGTAATTGATTAGAAAGTACCGGGTAAATTAATAATATAATTTTTATATTATAATAATGAGTATGAAAATATGTTAGGATCGTAGTCGGGAGTATCGGGTATACGTTTGTAGTAAAACTGAGTGGTAACGTTAATTACAAATTAAGCATACGTATATAGAAATAATGCATATCCGTGTAGTAACTAATGTGATGATGATGTGTAGACTATTCCAGTATATATGAAATGTCATTAATAAATGATGCATGAATTCACAGCTAAACCACATTGGTTACGCGAATTTGAAGACTCGTAAACTCAGTTTACGTAATGGTGAATGACGATCATGAATAGTGATTCCCTCCGGGAATGAATAGTGTCACATGAATAGTAAAATTTCTAAACACTTCTCGGAATCACAAACTGACTCCGAAAATGATGAATAGTAAAATGATGAATAGTGACCGGTGAATAGTAACTGATGAATAGTGTCACATGAATAGTAAAATTTCTAAACGCTTCTCGGAATCACAAACTGACTCCGAAAATGATGAATAGTAAAACGATGAATAGTGACCGGTGAATAATAACTGATGAATAGTGAATAGGAGAAATGTCCTGAAAATGCGGGTTGTTACAGTCTCACCCCCTTAAAAGGAACTTCGTCCCGAAGTTCAGTTTGTGTTGGTCTCTGAAGTTGTATCGGTGAAAAGATGATGATTTTTATCGTATAAGCTATTGAGCTCTAACAAGGTTCAAGTCTGACGGCTACTAGGCCTACTCTGTATGAAATATTGAATGATCCAGTGTATATCGGGTTTAACTTTTTGAAGTTTTCTGAATGGTATCATGCCTTTTCTAGGCAGAACTTTCAACATAATCATGCCACGAACTTGAAATTCTAATGGTTTACAATTTATCGAACTTGTAACTGATTCTTGATTTGTAGGAAATTCCAGGTTATTCCATGAATGCTTATTGGACTAGTGAGTTGGGTTTTTCAAAATTTTGATCCGTCAATAGATGTTGGCACTTCGACCATAGAGGGCCTCAGATGGTGTAGTCTCTAAGCTCGTGTGGTAACTATGGTTGTAAAAGAATCCGATTTATGGCAAATGGTTAATCCAACCATTTCTAGAGTCAATCACTCATGCTCTGAGCATATCTTCCTATGTTTGAATCGTTCTCTAATTCTGACCATTGGTCTGTAGATGATAGTTGGTGTGGTTCCAAAGGAATCTTAATGTAATCACTAGGGGTTTGAGGTGGATCAAATTCCTCTATTAGAGATAATTGAAATGGGTATCATGAATCTTGTGGAAAAACTTACAAGGTTAATTTTGTCAAAGGGTGTTGTTGACAATAATAGATTAGGATTGGGATAAGGTTGTGATTCCTCTGCAGGAATGTCATGAATCGAGTCTCTCTCCACCTACGGTGCTTAGTCTCCATTACTAAGATTTTCCCCCAAGCTCTATGTCATCAATTCACAAAATCCTAAATGTACAAGTGATGTAATATAGTGATTGATTTTTCAAAGTTTGTTTTGAGATTGTGTGTTTTGTTCATAAACCTTCCCTGAATAGATGAATTTACAACTTTAATCAAACGGCTTTCCAAGTAACATTTTTTTGATGTTTCAAAATTTAATAGTTATGCAAGATAGCACAGTTTTCAACATAAGGTGGATAATATGGTTTACCAAGATCGATGTTTAAAATTTCCTAACATTCAATAGTTTTGTAAAAGATTAACCAAAAGGAATTTGCTTGTCAAAATAAGTGCCTCAGAAAAGTATTTCTTACAAGATACATGTTTTGTATCACGGTAGTTTGGAGAAAAATCCATTTTAAAAGTGAAAGTATTAAGAGGATAAAATAGCCAGGTATGTATGTCTGCACAAATGCATAGGTGTCTAACATGTTTGAATAAAGTGTATTGGTGATGACATGTTCAATCTATAGTCTCGGTTAAGAGGTTAGATTTATCTCTATGGTGTTTCTTAGCGAGCATTCGCATCGAAACTAATCTTGTAATTCAGTCAAGCCAAAACTTTCTAGATGATAGAATTTTGGCGATCAGGCCAGTGATAGTGGTTCAAATGGTTTTGTGATATCTTGAGACTTCGGTTGAGTTTTGAATGGTCTTAATGTGCCGAGGGATCATCCTCATAGAAGGTATGGAAAGTCTTTCCTAGGGAGGTCATTGATAATATCCACTTATCAATATTGGGAGTAGTGAGGGATGAGTGTCATAGGATTCTATAGAGTGTCACCTAATTCCTTATATAAATTGGGGTGAGAAAGGGACTGATAATGATGGTGAGGAGGGAAAAGACTGTGACAACTGCAACATAATAAGATTGTGATGAAAGAAAATACTGTGATGTAAGTGTATCGTACATAGACGTGAATGTTCATGAGATGAAATGACTAGTTGACATGCTTCCAATCGGTGGTTCACGAAGTGATGAAAAATATGAATGTTCTGACAACGAGGGTATACACACACATAGATGAAACATTTGGAAAATGAGTTGAGAATTTATTCCAGACAAAATTTTATTATAACCATTCTCAGTGTTGCAAAATTCATCTCTGAGTCAGACATAGGTGGTCAGCCTATATCTCACTATCCCGGGTTGAAGATAGATGACCAGTCTATATTCCACCAAGGTTCCATAAATTTTGAAATACTCAGCTTAGTTATACTAAGACTATGTCCTTCACAGATACCCATACGTTCTGAAAGACAAAAGCAAGTGACCAAACTCGAGGTCAATTTATGAAACTATGCAAGGAAAAACATAACGTGATGACATATATGATACGTGAATATGCTTATATGAAAGACAATTGTAGTAATCAATTAGAATAAATGAATATGATGTACCAGATAATGAGATACAAATCTCATCACCTATGTCAGCAACTAACCACAAATGAGGCTTCAGCTTGGCAGGCAGGCAGGTGACGGTCATAGGGTTAAGTTTTCATAAAAGTAGCTATAGTCTAGGTTTTAAAAACACTTAGTTCGCTATAGCCAAAGCTCTGATACCAATCTGTCACACCCCCAGAATCGGGTCCAGCGGAAGCGTACGTGTAGCTGGGGTGTAACTCAATTGGTATTACAACACAAGTTCAAAAATGGTTTTCACTTGAATTATTTAGAATAAAGTAGCTTAATCAAAAATGTTGAGTTTACATTGTTAAAAATAGTGCGGAAGTAGGCCCTTAAAATAGTTTAAAATGGTCCCCATATGATTATCAGAGTCTTCTATGACCATGCCATGCCCTGCCAAAACCTCTAGTAGCGTGCCATTGCTTAAAACCTGAAAATACATGCTAAAACGTCAGCATAAAGCTGGTGAGTTCATAGGTTTAGTAAACAAGTATTTCCTGTAAACAAGTGTTTTCAGTAATCAAGTATTTTCCGTAAACAAGTATTTTCAGTAATCAAGTATTTTCCGTAAACAAGTATTTTCAGTAATCAAGTATTTTCCGTAAACAAGTATTTTCAGTAATCAAGTATTTTCCGTAAACAAGTATTTTGCGGAAGGCAAGACAATATAACAAATACAATGTCACAGCCAAAAATAAGGTATACAGTGCCTAAGCTCATGACCCCGAAGCTCGACGTAATCGTATGCAATCAAGCATAAAATGCCCCAAGTAAGTGTTTGCCAGACACTCGGAAGTAATCCGAATGATATGCGTCCGTTTCACAGGTTGGCGCGACCAACTCGGACGGGGTGTCAACCCAAATAGATCTATCCACAGCATTCGCGCTCACACGCATGTAATTAACGGTTCATGATAAAGGGGACTTCAGTGGCAGTAATAGGTAACTCAGGCAAAGTAACAGTTTTGTATTTATGTCCGCAAAAGCAAGAACTTGTATCCATAAGAAAGTAATCAAGGATGGAATAAGTAATTCATAATGTATTCAAGAAATCAATCAAGTATTTCAACCATCCAGTAATGTTTGAGAAAATGATTCGCGTTCAAGTAAAACAAGCATTAAATTTAAATAGTAATGAGCATGTATCTTCCCCCAAAACAGTTGTAAAACAAGTAAAAGTAGGGGTTATGAACTCACCTGGTGCGATAGCTACGATGACAAAAGTGAATACACGAAATGAGGCACGATCTCTAATCGCAACCTAATATGAATGATAGTCTAATGTAAGAAATGAAATGATGCTACACATGCAAATACGTATGTTATCGATACCACTCGTTAGTTTTGAAAATAATGTTTATCGTCGAAAAATAAATTTTTGACGTCTCGTTAAGTTAATAACCACTTTTCAGGTAAATATATTGAAACGGTACTCCACGATCCTTGTTTGGTGTTCTATCGGCAAATATAAGGTTTTCGTCGCGAAAAATAAGATTTTCATTAGTTGAAAACATGCCCAAAATGGCCTCGCAAAACAAGTCGCGAAATGTTGTACGTTAAGAGTTAGTGATGAAACTCGGCGTTTTTGAAAACCTTGTAACAATATCTTGAAGTCGTCTCATTTAACTTTTGGCTATACGGGTCTCGATCGATGAGAAAATCGACTCTCATTGTTGTTACTTGAAAGTATTATGTTCAACACTTAGAAAATTTCATTATAGTAAAAGCTGTCAAAATTTATATAGTTTATCGGGTATATAGATGAGATCGTAGTTTATTCGTTATAAGTCTATTCGACGAACGGCCAATTGATTTGAAAAGCTTGCTGGAAGATCTTGATTTTACTTAACTACAGCTCTGACTCAAACTGATCCGATCATAAAGAAAAACAGCCGAGAAAATGGTATCTCGCAAAGACAGTTTTGCGGCAATAATAATAGAAAAGCTGATGGAAATATATATATATCGTCGGATTTCAAACACTTGTATCTTTTTCGTTATAAGCCCGTTTTCTATGTTCTTTATATCCCCGGAATCGTGGGACAACATACTAATATATTTTTGATAAGTCGGGACGGCTATATCAAGTTTTAGGCCTCAAAACAGTCCATGAAATCTGCCCAACAGCAAGGTATTTTTCAGAAAATAGTTTTCGTCGTTAAAATTGAAAATAGCATATCTTTTTCGTCGTAACTCGGATTTTAGTGATTCAAGCGGCCACGGTTTCGTTTTTGAAAGTATTTTCTGAATATCTAACCCAATATTACCCAGAAACCCCTGAAGTTTCCACGTTTGGCAAAGATGGACAGCAACTATATATGAAAATATTTTTCGTCGTTAAATTTCGGAAAATCATATCTCCTTCGTTATTAACTCGTTTTTATCCCCGTTTTCGGCCATAGTTTCGTCTCGGAATGTATTTTCTAAATCTTGAGTCCAAAGTTACACCCTAGACCCTGAGTTTCCCACGTTTTACAAAAATGGACAGATCTATATATATAGTGTTTAAAACTCATTTTTAAGAATCAAGACTTGTTCAATGCTTAACCAATCTACTTCAAATCAACTCCACAAGTACCCAATCCTACCATACTCTTTCTTAGGGTGTCATGGGTTCCTAAACATCACCAATCTTGGTGGATCTCATGAGATTACTAATAAAAATTGTAGATCTATGTTTATAAACAAAAATAAACAATAAGTGGTATGGATCATAGTATATTTGCATGTTTTTGTTACTAGATTATGAAAATATATAAAGTAGATGTTTAAAAGAGTAAGAAAGATTATTAGTAACTTACTTGAAGATTTGAGATGATTTTTGAGCAAGAAAACTTAAGAATCTTGAGGTTTTTATTTCAAAACCTTAACAAGATCAATACTATGACTTGATTAAACACTTGATCTTGAAAAGTTATGGACTCTCCTTGTTCTTGATGCCTAGGCCGATTATGCCCCAAAGAGAGAAAGGAAGATGAGTTTGCTAGGTGTTGTTGGTGTAAATGAATGAATGGTGAAAATGGTGTAATAGAATGGTATATATATATGGACTTGGTCAATATGCAATTAATGTAGTCCAAGTATTATGGTCTTAGGGGGGCATAGGGCGGCAAAAGGAGGGAAAAAGGGGGACTTGTTGGTGGCTTAATAAATATTTGTGTCCAAATGTTGGATGACTTAGTGTATTAGGTGTTATCGGGTATCGAGTTAACTAAAAATAAATGTTACCAAGGTGAAATAAAATACGACGAAGTTGTAAAAGTTGTAAAATAATATTCCTGATGATAATCGGGTGTTAGAATAATTATTGAATTGAAATAGCGCAAACCGACGAAGTAATGGGCTCCGACCGTAAAATATAGTAATTGATTAGAAAGTACCGGGTAAATTAATAATATAATTTTTATATTATAATAATGAGTATGAAAATATGTTAGGATCGTAGTCGGGAGTATCGGGTATACGTTTGTAGTAAAACTGAGTGGTAACGTTAATTACAAATTAAGCATACGTATATAGAAATAATGCATATCCGTGTAGTAACTAATGTGATGATGATGTGTAGACTATTCCAGTATATATGAAATGTCATTAATAAATGATGCATGAATTCACAGCTAAACCACATTGGTTACGCGAATTTGAAGACTCGTAAACTCAGTTTACGTAATGGTGAATGACGATCATGAATAGTGATTCCCTCCGGGAATGAATAGTGTCACATGAATAGTAAAATTTCTAAACACTTCTCGGAATCACAAACTGACTCCGAAAATGATGAATAGTAAAATGATGAATAGTGACCGGTGAATAGTAACTGATGAATAGTGTCACATGAATAGTAAAATTTCTAAACGCTTCTCGGAATCACAAACTGACTCCGAAAATGATGAATAGTAAAACGATGAATAGTGACCGGTGAATAATAACTGATGAATAGTGAATAGGAGAAATGTCCTGAAAATGCGGGTTGTTACAGTCTCACCCCCTTAAAAGGAACTTCGTCCCGAAGTTCAGTTTGTGTTGGTCTCTGAAGTTGTATCGGTGAAAAGATGATGATTTTTATCGTATAAGCTATTGAGCTCTAACAAGGTTCAAGTCTGACGGCTACTAGGCCTACTCTGTATGAAATATTGAATGATCCAGTGTATATCGGGTTTAACTTTTTGAAGTTTTCTGAATGGTATCATGCCTTTTCTAGGCAGAACTTTCAACATAATCATGCCACGAACTTGAAATTCTAATGGTTTACAATTTATCGAACTTGTAACTGATTCTTGATTTGTAGGAAATTCCAGGTTATTCCATGAATGCTTATTGGACTAGTGAGTTGGGTTTTTCAAAATTTTGATCCGTCAATAGATGTTGGCACTTCGACCATAGAGGGCCTCAGATGGTGTAGTCTCTAAGCTCGTGTGGTAACTATGGTTGTAAAAGAATCCGATTTATGGCAAATGGTTAATCCAACCATTTCTAGAGTCAATCACTCATGCTCTGAGCATATCTTCCTATGTTTGAATCGTTCTCTAATTCTGACCATTGGTCTGTAGATGATAGTTGGTGTGGTTCCAAAGGAATCTTAATGTAATCACTAGGGGTTTGAGGTGGATCAAATTCCTCTATTAGAGATAATTGAAATGGGTATCATGAATCTTGTGGAAAAACTTACAAGGTTAATTTTGTCAAAGGGTGTTGTTGACAATAATAGATTAGGATTGGGATAAGGTTGTGATTCCTCTGCAGGAATGTCATGAATCGAGTCTCTCTCCACCTACGGTGCTTAGTCTCCATTACTAAGATTTTCCCCCAAGCTCTATGTCATCAATTCACAAAATCCTAAATGTACAAGTGATGTAATATAGTGATTGATTTTTCAAAGTTTGTTTTGAGATTGTGTGTTTTGTTCATAAACCTTCCCTGAATAGATGAATTTACAACTTTAATCAAACGGCTTTCCAAGTAACATTTTTTTGATGTTTCAAAATTTAATAGTTATGCAAGATAGCACAGTTTTCAACATAAGGTGGATAATATGGTTTACCAAGATCGATGTTTAAAATTTCCTAACATTCAATAGTTTTGTAAAAGATTAACCAAAAGGAATTTGCTTGTCAAAATAAGTGCCTCAGAAAAGTATTTCTTACAAGATACATGTTTTGTATCACGGTAGTTTGGAGAAAAATCCATTTTAAAAGTGAAAGTATTAAGAGGATAAAATAGCCAGGTATGTATGTCTGCACAAATGCATAGGTGTCTAACATGTTTGAATAAAGTGTATTGGTGATGACATGTTCAATCTATAGTCTCGGTTAAGAGGTTAGATTTATCTCTATGGTGTTTCTTAGCGAGCATTCGCATCGAAACTAATCTTGTAATTCAGTCAAGCCAAAACTTTCTAGATGATAGAATTTTGGCGATCAGGCCAGTGATAGTGGTTCAAATGGTTTTGTGATATCTTGAGACTTCGGTTGAGTTTTGAATGGTCTTAATGTGCCGAGGGATCATCCTCATAGAAGGTATGGAAAGTCTTTCCTAGGGAGGTCATTGATAATATCCACTTATCAATATTGGGAGTAGTGAGGGATGAGTGTCATAGGATTCTATAGAGTGTCACCTAATTCCTTATATAAATTGGGGTGAGAAAGGGACTGATAATGATGGTGAGGAGGGAAAAGACTGTGACAACTGCAACATAATAAGATTGTGATGAAAGAAAATACTGTGATGTAAGTGTATCGTACATAGACGTGAATGTTCATGAGATGAAATGACTAGTTGACATGCTTCCAATCGGTGGTTCACGAAGTGATGAAAAATATGAATGTTCTGACAACGAGGGTATACACACACATAGATGAAACATTTGGAAAATGAGTTGAGAATTTATTCCAGACAAAATTTTATTATAACCATTCTCAGTGTTGCAAAATTCATCTCTGAGTCAGACATAGGTGGTCAGCCTATATCTCACTATCCCGGGTTGAAGATAGATGACCAGTCTATATTCCACCAAGGTTCCATAAATTTTGAAATACTCAGCTTAGTTATACTAAGACTATGTCCTTCACAGATACCCATACGTTCTGAAAGACAAAAGCAAGTGACCAAACTCGAGGTCAATTTATGAAACTATGCAAGGAAAAACATAACGTGATGACATATATGATACGTGAACATGCTTATATGAAAGACAATTGTAGTAATCAATTAGAATAAATGAATATGATGTACCAGATAATGAGATACAAATCTCATCACCTATGTCAGCAACTAACCACAAATGAGGCTTCAGCTTGGCAGGCAGGCAGGTGACGGTCATAGGGTTAAGTTTTCATAAAAGTAGCTATAGTCTAGGTTTTAAAAACACTTAGTTCGCTATAGCCAAAGCTCTGATACCAATCTGTCACACCCCCAGAATCGGGTCCAGCGGAAGCGTACGTGTAGCTGGGGTGTAACTCAATTGGTATTACAACACAAGTTCAAAAATGGTTTTCACTTGAATTATTTAGAATAAAGTAGCTTAATCAAAAATGTTGAGTTTACATTGTTAAAAATAGTGCGGAAGTAGGCCCTTAAAATAGTTTAAAATGGTCCCCATATGATTATCAGAGTCTTCTATGACCATGCCATGCCCTGCCAAAACCTCTAGTAGCGTGCCATTGCTTAAAACCTGAAAATACATGCTAAAACGTCAGCATAAAGCTGGTGAGTTCATAGGTTTAGTAAACAAGTATTTCCTGTAAACAAGTGTTTTCAGTAATCAAGTATTTTCCGTAAACAAGTATTTTCAGTAATCAAGTATTTTCCGTAAACAAGTATTTTCAGTAATCAAGTATTTTCCGTAAACAAGTATTTTCAGTAATCAAGTATTTTCCGTAAACAAGTATTTTGCGGAAGGCAAGACAATATAACAAATACAATGTCACAGCCAAAAATAAGGTATACAGTGCCTAAGCTCATGACCCCGAAGCTCGACGTAATCGTATGCAATCAAGCATAAAATGCCCCAAGTAAGTGTTTGCCAGACACTCGGAAGTAATCCGAATGATATGCGTCCGTTTCACAGGTTGGCGCGACCAACTCGGACGGGGTGTCAACCCAAATAGATCTATCCACAGCATTCGCGCTCACACGCATGTAATTAACGGTTCATGATAAAGGGGACTTCAGTGGCAGTAATAGGTAACTCAGGCAAAGTAACAGTTTTGTATTTATGTCCGCAAAAGCAAGAACTTGTATCCATAAGAAAGTAATCAAGGATGGAATAAGTAATTCATAATGTATTCAAGAAATCAATCAAGTATTTCAACCATCCAGTAATGTTTGAGAAAATGATTCGCGTTCAAGTAAAACAAGCATTAAATTTAAATAGTAATGAGCATGTATCTTCCCCCAAAACAGTTGTAAAACAAGTAAAAGTAGGGGTTATGAACTCACCTGGTGCGATAGCTACGATGACAAAAGTGAATACACGAAATGAGGCACGATCTCTAATCGCAACCTAATATGAATGATAGTCTAATGTAAGAAATGAAATGATGCTACACATGCAAATACGTATGTTATCGATACCACTCGTTAGTTTTGAAAATAATGTTTATCGTCGAAAAATAAATTTTTGACGTCTCGTTAAGTTAATAACCACTTTTCAGGTAAATATATTGAAACGGTACTCCACGATCCTTGTTTGGTGTTCTATCGGCAAATATAAGGTTTTCGTCGCGAAAAATAAGATTTTCATTAGTTGAAAACATGCCCAAAATGGCCTCGCAAAACAAGTCGCGAAATGTTGTACGTTAAGAGTTAGTGATGAAACTCGGCGTTTTTGAAAACCTTGTAACAATATCTTGAAGTCGTCTCATTTAACTTTTGGCTATACGGGTCTCGATCGATGAGAAAATCGACTCTCATTGTTGTTACTTGAAAGTATTATGTTCAACACTTAGAAAATTTCATTATAGTAAAAGCTGTCAAAATTTATATAGTTTATCGGGTATATAGATGAGATCGTAGTTTATTCGTTATAAGTCTATTCGACGAACGGCCAATTGATTTGAAAAGCTTGCTGGAAGATCTTGATTTTACTTAACTACAGCTCTGACTCAAACTGATCCGATCATAAAGAAAAACAGCCGAGAAAATGGTATCTCGCAAAGACAGTTTTGCGGCAATAATAATAGAAAAGCTGATGGAAATATATATATATCGTCGGATTTCAAACACTTGTATCTTTTTCGTTATAAGCCCGTTTTCTATGTTCTTTATATCCCCGGAATCGTGGGACAACATACTAATATATTTTTGATAAGTCGGGACGGCTATATCAAGTTTTAGGCCTCAAAACAGTCCATGAAATCTGCCCAACAGCAAGGTATTTTTCAGAAAATAGTTTTCGTCGTTAAAATTGAAAATAGCATATCTTTTTCGTCGTAACTCGGATTTTAGTGATTCAAGCGGCCACGGTTTCGTTTTTGAAAGTATTTTCTGAATATCTAACCCAATATTACCCAGAAACCCCTGAAGTTTCCACGTTTGGCAAAGATGGACAGCAACTATATATGAAAATATTTTTCGTCGTTAAATTTCGGAAAATCATATCTCCTTCGTTATTAACTCGTTTTTATCCCCGTTTTCGGCCATAGTTTCGTCTCGGAATGTATTTTCTAAATCTTGAGTCCAAAGTTACACCCTAGACCCTGAGTTTCCCACGTTTTACAAAAATGGACAGATCTATATATATAGTGTTTAAAACTCATTTTTAAGAATCAAGACTTGTTCAATGCTTAACCAATCTACTTCAAATCAACTCCACAAGTACCCAATCCTACCATACTCTTTCTTAGGGTGTCATGGGTTCCTAAACATCACCAATCTTGGTGGATCTCATGAGATTACTAATAAAAATTGTAGATCTATGTTTATAAACAAAAATAAACAATAAGTGGTATGGATCATAGTATATTTGCATGTTTTTGTTACTAGATTATGAAAATATATAAAGTAGATGTTTAAAAGAGTAAGAAAGATTATTAGTAACTTACTTGAAGATTTGAGATGATTTTTGAGCAAGAAAACTTAAGAATCTTGAGGTTTTTATTTCAAAACCTTAACAAGATCAATACTATGACTTGATTAAACACTTGATCTTGAAAAGTTATGGACTCTCCTTGTTCTTGATGCCTAGGCCGATTATGCCCCAAAGAGAGAAAGGAAGATGAGTTTGCTAGGTGTTGTTGGTGTAAATGAATGAATGGTGAAAATGGTGTAATAGAATGGTATATATATATGGACTTGGTCAATATGCAATTAATGTAGTCCAAGTATTATGGTCTTAGGGGGGCATAGGGCGGCAAAAGGAGGGAAAAAGGGGGACTTGTTGGTGGCTTAATAAATATTTGTGTCCAAATGTTGGATGACTTAGTGTATTAGGTGTTATCGGGTATCGAGTTAACTAAAAATAAATGTTACCAAGGTGAAATAAAATACGACGAAGTTGTAAAAGTTGTAAAATAATATTCCTGATGATAATCGGGTGTTAGAATAATTATTGAATTGAAATAGCGCAAACCGACGAAGTAATGGGCTCCGACCGTAAAATATAGTAATTGATTAGAAAGTACCGGGTAAATTAATAATATAATTTTTATATTATAATAATGAGTATGAAAATATGTTAGGATCGTAGTCGGGAGTATCGGGTATACGTTTGTAGTAAAACTGAGTGGTAACGTTAATTACAAATTAAGCATACGTATATAGAAATAATGCATATCCGTGTAGTAACTAATGTGATGATGATGTGTAGACTATTCCAGTATATATGAAATGTCATTAATAAATGATGCATGAATTCACAGCTAAACCACATTGGTTACGCGAATTTGAAGACTCGTAAACTCAGTTTACGTAATGGTGAATGACGATCATGAATAGTGATTCCCTCCGGGAATGAATAGTGTCACATGAATAGTAAAATTTCTAAACGCTTCTCGGAATCACAAACTGACTCCGAAAATGATGAATAGTAAAATGATGAATAGTGACCGGTGAATAGTAACTGATGAATAGTGTCACATGAATAGTAAAATTTCTAAACGCTTCTCGGAATCACAAACTGACTCCGAAAATGATGAATAGTAAAACGATGAATAGTGACCGGTGAATAATAACTGATGAATAGTGAATAGGAGAAATGTCCTGAAAATGCGGGTTGTTACAATAAGTCAGAATTCAAAGATGTATGAGCATGTTGGAATGGCCGACGACCACCACAGACGCAGAAGTGACGCATGGCAGATAACTTCATAAGATGATCATTACCTCATCAACAAAGATCAAAGAACAATGAACGATTTTGAAGACGTCTAAAGCCTTGAAAGTCAAAGATTAAGATGAAGACGTCAAGCAACCGTGATGACCGACCCTTAGGGGGAGATTGTTGGGATCATACTTTTATATTTAGTCAAGTCTCGGTCATTACATTTTGTAATAAGATGATCACAACTACATCAACTAAGAACAAAGAACGATGAATGATTTAGAAGACGTCTAGAGCTTTGAAAGTCAAAGATCAATACAAAGACGTCAAGCAACCTTGATGACCGACCCTTAGGGGGAGATTGTTGGGATCAAAGTTTTACTATTTTATCAAGTCTCGGTCATTTGTAATAATATTAGGTTGCTTAGTTATTATTTACTTTCATATGTGTTATGTATTAAGTTTACTAGGCTTAAGTAAAGTAATCCATGGGCCTCCTAGCCCACGTTTTCATGAAAGGAAGGAGAGGGTGTGTTGCCCTAGCTCCTTCCCTATAAATAGGATGCTTAGGTCTCTTGTAAACTTGTTGGTTAATTCATAATTATAAGAAAACTCTTTCATTTCTATTTCTCATATTGTCTTAATCAACCATCTCTCACTCTCATCTCTTTTCTATCATTCTTATACTTGTGTTTACATAAATTGTGACCTAACATATATGATGAGGCGAAAAATGATCCGTTTTTAAGGGGTCATTTAAGCCGGAATTCAACTTTATTTGATCAAATATTGCCCTAAATCGTTCCTTTTGTGATTTTAGGTACTTTGGGAGTGAAATCTGGAAAAGGAAGCAATTCGGACGTTTTTGGAGCATAAAAGTGAAGAAAACGCCAAAGTCTTAATTTTCCATGCTGGGAACAGTAGGTGACGGCGTCAAGAGCAATTTCCTGATGGCGTCAAGAGCAAAATTCCATGACGACCCAGTACAGATTTGACGGCGTCACGAGGGTAGGGCGTCAAGAGTAAAAGTCATGACGGCCTGGAAATGATTTTGTCTTGACGGCGTCAAATGTAGATCAAGGCAGTCCGAGAATGGTTTTGGCGGCGAGGTGACGGCGTCACAAGATTTGTCTTGACGCCGTCAGACCTCTTTTCCTATATATAGTTTTCTAATTTTTCACATTTAAAGAGAGAAGTTTTGGGAGAGACCCTAAGTACGATTTTGGTGTAACTTTACAGGTTTTTCAAGGGTTCCAACCCCTTGATACCTAGCATGTGTAATCAAGATAAGTGTTCCTTTAATTCAATCAATATATCTATGTGTTGGTTGTCTATATCTTGTTCTTATCTTAATTCCATCATGCTAGGCTAGATCTATCTTATGTTTGCTTAGATCTAATGAAACCTAGATGTTAATTATGTGTTGATTACTTGTTTATTCTTGTCTTGGATGAATGATTTATATGTTAGGCTTAAGAAAACTGGTAGATCTCCAATTGGTAACATGCTTGAACGTCTTAAGAAACATGAACCGAAGCGCACTAGGTCTTTATTGGTTGTATTTAATGCATGAGCCACTGTTTACAATCCCTATAGTTGTGCTGGGCATCGTGTAGGAGGAGATAAGAGCTCATAGAATTGGGGAGTTAAGTGTGCCACCCCATGAATGGTATTAAGGAATACGATCCGTCATCCATGCAATTATAACAAGTAATTAACGTGTAAAAGATGTCTAGGGAGTAGTGAAATCTAAGTAAACACATTTTCTCCAATTACTGCTCACAACTCTAGTATAATTTAGTTTATTTTCATTTTTAGTATTTTATTTTGATTGCATCTTAGTATTGGGTTAGTTGATTAGCAACTAATTCCGCCCAAATCCTTCAAACCCGAGATTTTTAATTGCTTTCCATAAAATATAAAAACACAAAAATAATCATCTCTCACCTTTAGAACTAGTATTTAGGCTTTCTAATCCTAGCGACACTATTCCTAAGCTGAACGATCAATCCCCCGGTACTTGTCACTATACTATACTACAACGATCAGGTACACTGCCTGGTGGGGGTTGTAAGCTTCTCGAGATCCCTCGAGAGGTAAAGCCTGTTGCGATTCCCACGCATCAATATCATTAAACTTCACAATAAATCAAATACCCAATTCCATAGATCTAAAAGACTTAGCTATCATTTTTGGTGTCCCAAATGAAGGTACTTGTCTCTACACGGATAAGTGGCCTATTTCAAGCCTTGACTCGATTGAGCGTTTTCATCCATACGACACACCTCTTGCTAGTAAGGAAACTATTAAGGAACATCTCTTTGTTAGAACATCGTTCGGGGAATATTGTAGATAAGGATCCTTTTGGTATGGAGCTCAATGAGCTTAAACCACAATTTAAGAAGTGGGAAGAAATTCTTAGAGCTAACGTCATAAGTACTATAGGAAATAGAGATCATATCAACACATGCCTTTGCTACATGCTCTATAGCATTTCCACCGGTCAACCCTTCAACTTAGCCTACTACCTAGCCAAAAGAATGGCCGACATACCCTTAGTTGGAACAACCGCTCTTCCCTATAGAATGCTTCTTACCCGCCTCTTTAGAGCAATCTCACCCATTCCTCCTAACGATAATGGAATGTGCCTTGACTATTCTCTCGTTCCCCACATCTTCATTCCTTTAAGTGATAAACGAGTTTTCAAAGGTAAGGGCAAACGTACTCGATCACCTACACCATCATCATCATCATCCGGAATGAGCGAGGACGATAAACTTCCTAACTCTAAGTTACCTCCTTTAGAATACCTTCAAGCACTCCCCGCCATTGACAATGCATCCGAAGAGTTCAAGCAAACCAAAGGAATGTTCAAATGCTTTGGAAGGTACCTAAACAAGCTCAATAAGAAGATAGACCGGTTGTGAGAAGATTACGGAGTGTTTGGCTTATGAATGCTTTAGAACCATTTATATGTTAAACTACGTGATTTGTTTGTTTTTCATGTTCATGTTTTATTACATTTGTCTGATTATGTTTGGATGAGCTTTTATGCATAATGACAATGTTTAAGGTGTTTGTCAACTTTTTATGCTTATAGCAATTTTCACTAAGTATAGTGAAATTCTCGACCATAAGGTCAAAGTCCTATGATATGTGTGTTTACATGTTCAATTTTTACATTGCCTAACTAGATATGCATTATCTTTTTGATTTTAGGAGTTTTCGAAAAATTTGAAAATCGTCTCGCGGGTCAAAATCGCGGACTGCCAATTTTTTCAGCCCTGACGGATCTGGCGGTACCCAAAATTGGGTTCCGCCAGTGTAATTTCTGGGTAACCCAGAATTGGCCCAACGAACCAGACGGAACCTAAAACAGGGTTCCGCATGTGTATTGTGAGGGTTCCGCCAGACACCTGCAGAAAATTTTTTCATTTTTCTTAAGTCCAAAACTTGTAAAGTGTCAAACCATTATCCTAAGTGAGAAACATCTTCCATTAACTTCAATAACCATAATAGAACAACTCTCACTCACTAAAACAATTAGGAAGCCACTTCCCTCCAAAAATTCAAATTCAAACATAACTAACCCAAGGAACCCTTTTAAAGGATCCTTCAAACCATTGAAACATTTTTCAATCAAATCACATCCCATGATCACAAACCATTGAGTGCATATGTTGGTCTTTCACTCCACCTTAGTCCATTGGATTGACATGCAATGATTTGACATGTTCATGAAAACTTTGTAAATTATTTGAAACCTCAATCTTTGAATTGTAGAACATCAAATCCAAACACCCATTTCAACATCTCCTTCATCCTATAAATTTGAAAGTTTTGCTACAATTCAAATCACACCATCACCATTAAAACTTCTTCTCTTAAAACATCAAAACCACACCTTTGAAATGACTAAATCCAACACATCATCCGAGTCATCAAAATCCTTCTCAAAAACCACTAGAATTAGTGTTAAACCTTGTTGCTTCAACAAAACCGTCAAGTCAAGCTCATCTTCTTCAAGTGATGCTTCGCTTAACCTCACTACCTCAACCAAGATTTCCTTAATCTCACTACCTCAACACATCCCCAACACATCGTAATACAAATGTAATCACCTTTCAAGATTTGCTTAATCTTGATTCTCCAACACCCTCTCCAACACATTGCTACACAAACATAGCCACCATTCCTTCACTTACTAGACCTTCATGTGATTCAACATCACCTTCTCAACAAGCTCAACCAACTAAAATTTCATCACCTCAATCACCAACACCTACACCAATGGAACTTTTCCATACACCTCCAACATCACCACTACCCTATTTGGAAACATTAGAAGGCCTATCACCCAAATCATCAAGTCCACCATCCTTGCCACTCTTTGACACCATTGCTCAAATGGAAACCTAACAACAACCTTGTGAGCAACTAGATGATGAACCCCATCAACCATCATTAGTAGAACGGTTGGCTTACCGTTATGCTAGACCATCCATTTTTCCAAATGATCAAGGTCATACCCACTCACAATCATTTGTGTTTCACCCAATTTATAAAGATCTTCATGGCAATCCTTCCGGCGAACCAAGTTTCCGCCATTTTGTTCAAAATCAACAACCACCACAACAACAACAACCATCACCACAAGAACCTTTCCAACAATTTGAATCTCTACTTTCTTCTTATAAGAAAATAGCAGTATCCATATGGGAAAAACCTCCAAACCTTAATAATGAGATTGACACTCACTTAAACCATCTTCATGCCATCAAACGTATGGTTGATTCTCAAATCAACCATATTATGGTTTTACAAACAACACTTCAATCAACAAATGAAGAAAGCAAAAACACTACTCAACCATCCACCTTTGCTCCTTCAAGTTCAAACCATCCACCACCAACATATCAAACCACTCTTCCACCAAACTTTCCCCGCCATGATTGCAATCATTGCGAAAGAACCGCTCACATTAGTGAAGGGTGTCGAAGGGAAATTCGTGAGCTATCCGAAGAAATGAGGTTTATACTAAACCACATTTTGGATCATCTACAATCCTTGTCTCACACACCTCAACCCTAGAGTCTCCAAAATGAAACAAAACCGTTTCTTTTGGAAAATGTTTCCCATTTAAACCAACAAACCAAAACCTTATCATCCTTTCAACCTTCAAAATAAAGCACGCTACAACCATCCAACCCAAATTTTCATCCTTAAACAACCTTAGCCTTGTTTTGGGAAAATGTTTCTCATTAAGGAAAATGATGATTTCCTTGTAGCTTTTTAAGTTCTTAGTTTATTTTTAGTTTTTCTTTATTTTTAGAAGTAGGATGGTGTAATCCAAATTTCTTGTCTTTGACTTTTTAAGAGTCAAAATTTTACATGAAATGAATTTCATTCTACTACAAGGTTTGCATTGTTTGTTGACCATTTAGGTATAATAAGTGAACTATACCTTGCTATGGTGGCATACATATATCTTGTTTTTTGAAACTAACCTTTCTTTTTGTAGGATCATTATCGATGTTTTCCTTTCTTGATACTCTATTTAGGGGAGTAATATTCAAGGGGGAGCATGAGTGTTGCACTATTTCACTTCAGAACTCTTAGTTGTGTTTTAAACATGAAACGCTTTCATGACTTGTCTTGTGTAACAACTAACCTTTTTCTTGTAGGTTCAAAATCCATGTCTCCTCTCTTGGCACTCCATTTAGGGGGAGTATCGTCCAAGGGGGAGCAAGTGCTTACTTCCGCTTTTTTTTTGTTTCTACAAAAAGGGGGAGAATTTATATAAACTTGTGCTTATCACCCCATCTTTGCAAAAACAAGTTTTTATACTAACTTTATAAGACTTAACACTAAAACTAGTGACTTACTTATAAATAAAGTTTATGTTTTGTCATCAACAAAAAAGGGGAGATTGTTAATACAAATATCGCCTAAAAACGTTATTTATATTTTACGATCTTTGCTAAGTTTTGTTAATGACAAAGTATGAAGTTTAGCTATAAGTAAATCATCACTTTAAGTGTTTAAGTCTTGTTTAACTAAGGTTTACATTTCCTTTTAAACAAAACATTGTTTTTATTTCTTAAATTAGAAAGTGTCTTGTCACATCACATTTATTTCTTAAAATAGTAATGTCACATCACATTTAGGGCAAGCTTTGTCCATATACATTTATGGTAAGAAAGAGTGTTTGACTAACCTTATGCTTGCTTGCAAGTCTTGTGTTTGACTAGAAGTAATGTGATGTAACCTTGTTTGGTTTGGAAGATTTATTGCAAAAACCAACTACAGCCCTGGCGGTACCCTGGGGATACACGGGCGGAACCCTTCTTAGGGGTCCGCCGTATCCGCCAGACCTGCAGAATAGTTTGCTATAAATACCAAACCATTTGTTAGTTTTGTGTAACCCTTTTAGGACATATTTTTACATATTCTCTTAACTAACTCAGAAACATTTTTGATTTGTGCAATTCTCTTATGTAGCAAGGAACTTCACAAGTTCATTCAAGAAGTTACAAGCTTCAACTCTAAAATTGCAAGTCTTGGTAGCTTGGTCATGTATAAGCTTTGGTAGTTTATACTTCATTTGTGTCTTGTATGTAGAAGTGATTGGTTAGTATTTTAGGCCTCAAAATACGTAGTGTGTCGGGAGTTGTTGTACCCTTGTAAAAGAACTAACGGGAGTGGTTGTACCCTTGGTAAAGAACTTGACATTTAGCTTAGTGTCGGTAAAAGTGTAAGCGACAATGGGAGTGGTTGTACCCGTGTAAAAGAACTCGACATCTAGCTTAGTGTCGGTAAAAGTGTAAGCGACGTTGTAAAGGTTTTCTCCGCCGGTGAAAGGAGCTTGTTGATTAGTGCTTATAACTCTCGAGTTGGAAACTCGGGGCGTGGATGTAGGGCAAGGAAAAAGAGTCCTTGTAGCCGAACCACGATAAACAATCGTGTTGTGGTTTGATCGTTTCTTTCTTTATCTTTGCTTATTACATGTTGTTCTTTAGTTAGAATAGCTAGTTACATATAAAGCTTTTCAAAGAACTAAACAAGTAAATATGTGTTTATATCTTCAAACAAAAGTAAAGCTTTTCAAAGAACTAAACAAGCAAAGTTAGGATCATCACAAGCAAAGCTTTTCAAAGTATAAAACTAGTAAAGTTAGAATTGTTATTCACATGAAAAGCTTTTCAAAGAATCAAACACATAACGTTGTGTTTATATCTTTAAGCAAACGTAAAAGTTTTTAAAGATATTCAAGTTAAAAAAGATTAAAAAGCGGGAAACTATTCAACCACCCCTTCTAGTTTTCCACAATTTGCATATCTTGCTCGAAAAGTTCTTCATCAGTCAACCCAAAGGTATTGGGTTGGTTTTGTGGTGGATTGTTTGCCGGTGGATTGTTTTGTGGTGGAATGTTTGCTGGTGGAAACAGAACTTCCGATGGAGTGTTTTGTGGTGGATTGTCATATGGGAATACGGGAAACAGATCTTGTGGTGGATTGTTTTGTGGTGGATTGTCGTATGGGAATACGGGAAACAGATCTTCCGGTGGTGTGTTGTAAACCGATTCATTATCCGGTGATGTGTTGTGTGACATTGTTTCGTATGAATTGTTTGTGAATTCTGTATGATTTGTGTGTGTATTGTGAGCATATGAGAATGGCTATTTACAGAACCGTTTTTTTTGAATTTGAAATTTAAATATATCCCGCTCTGTTTTTGAAATTTTAATTTTAAACGTTTATCCGCTCGTTTTTTTGAATTTGAATTTTAAAGTGTTTACCACACATTTTTTTTAATTTGAATTTTAAAGGTTTATGCACACGTTTTCTAAATACCCCGCTCTGTTTTTGAAATTTAAATGTTAAACATTTATCCCGCTCAGTTTTTGAAATATGAATGTTAAACGTTTATCCCGCTCAGTTTTTAAAATTTGAATGTTAAACACCCCTATATAAAGCATACCATAACATCCTATTTTGCACACACTTCACATTCTAAACAATTTTACAATGGCTAATCGTTGGTCTGTTGAAGAAGAAAACTTGCTAGCCGACATGTGGCTAATCGTTCACGAATACCATGGCGAATCCTCTTTTTGGAATGAGGTTACAGAAAGGTTCAACGACCAATCTGACGGTGCTTTTCGTAACAAAAGCCAGATAACGGGTAAGTGGGCAAGAATGAGCTGTGAATGTCAAAAATTCAATGATATTTACTTGAATTTGCAGGGTACAAGTGAGGTCAATGATCGTCTTCACAATGCAATGAACATTTTCAAAGAACGCTTTGGTGGGCAAGGCTTCAAATATATTCAGGTGTGGCTCATTTTGAAAAAGAGCCCCATATGTAACAGATATAGGGATTAATGACTTTTATATTTCCGTATCATTTGTATTTGTATTTCCGTATCGTTTATGTTTGTACTTCCGTATCGTGAGTATTTGTATTTCCGTATCGTTTGTGTTTCTATTTTCGTATCGTGAATTTGAATAAAAGGCTTAACGGCTAGTTTCCTTTTACAATATCTCGTAACGGTTAGTTTCCCTTTAGAATATCTTCTAACGGCTAGTTTTCCCTATAAATACCAATTAAACAACACTTCGTATTCTCACACAAACACAATGGCTAACGAACTAACTGAAGTACAAAATACTATCCTTACCCGATTACGCAATGAACAGGAAAAAGAACTTAAGTTGATTAACAGTTTGCTAGGTGAGATTACTCGTTTTATACGACAAATGCATACTCGTGCTCCAGAGATTGAAAGGTTGCGTGAGCTGCTTCAAGACCATCCAGCTATCAGGGTCGGTCTACAAACGCTTTTACGAAATGACGAAACAGATCTGCAACTTCAGTTCACCTTGAAAATGATCAGGGAACAAGTGTTGTAAGTTTTGGAGGAAAAGTCAAATCTCATCGATAATTACAAGTCTTTATAAAAACTTCACGACATTTCTTATTTTTTTTAACCGTATCATTATTTTACGTTTCGTATGTATTTATTTTCTTGTATTGTATTATTAATTTAATGAAATGAATTTAGTTTATTTAACAAAAAAAATAAATAAATAAATAAATAAAATTTGTAAGTGGTAGGCCCCAAATGAGTAAGTTGAGATTAGTTGTGAGTAAGTGAGGGTTAATTGTGAAAAAGATGTAAGATGATATGACACCCGTGAGCCTCAAACGAGTAATTTTATCTCTTGGCCATTTGTTTGAGATTTTTAACTTAAAAGATAAGTCAAAGTCAAAAAGGTTGATTGGTTAATATACATAGCTTTTAAAAATACAACTCATAACAAGAGGGGAAACCCCACTAAAGAAGTTTGGATTATACGGTACGGACACAACCCCACTTGCCTACAATCTCTTCACAGATCACGAACGTGTACATTTTTTTTATATATTCATATATAACGTGTTAAAATAATATAATATATTTATTTTATAATGTATTTTTTCTTTCTCACAGCAAATTAAATTCCAAACTTTAATCCAAATCCAAATTCAAATACTAACTCTATAATTTAAACATCAAAATTCGTTAGAATAAATAGAAAGATCAATTGTTGCTCTACAAAATCCTTGAAGTGTAAAAGATCTAAAAGAAGTCAATAAAAATCCATAGTCAATGTTCTTCACAACAGTCCTCAACGAAACCGAATTGATTTGGAAAAAACTTGTTTATCTTCAATAACTAAGAAAAATCTCTTTTTATTCGACTTAAGAATTTATGAGGAATCTGAATTGAAGACATAAATCAGCGGTTAGCTACGCTAGAAGCATAAACTATCTTTAATATAAGATATTAAAAGCAAAAGGATATATACCTTTTATTCAACACGATGTTTTTTTTTTTTTTTTTTTTTTTTTTTTTTTCTTTCTTTCTTTCTTTCTTGGTTTGAGTTAAAGATCTAGGATTTGTTTGATGATCTTAATCTTATTTCTTCTTTTTAAGTTTGATATGGTAGATTTGTTTTGTGATGATTTCTAGGGCTTTTAAAAGTCAAAGTTTAGTTTTGGTTGGTTGGTGGGTGTGTATCTAGCTTTGTTCAAAGGTTTTTTGTTTTGAAGTCAAAGTTTGATGATAGTCGGATGTTGAATGTTCGGTAATTTTCAAGTTCTTCTTGTGGATTGTTCGAAAATTTTACTGGTCGAGCTCTTTGTTGGCCTTTTCATTTATTTATCTTATCTGGTCAGGTTTCTTTTTACGTCAAAATAGCTATTTATCTCATATATTGAGTAATAGGAGTAATAGTGAGATAGTTTGCATCCTTTTAGTTTAATTGGCCTTTTCATAGCCAATAAATTTTTTGTATTTTGAAGCTTTTATTAATATAAAATTTCTGTAAGTTAAAGAAAACGAAAAAAGGTAGTTGTGCCAAGCATATTTTTTAAACGAAGATACATAGTAGATAAAAGAAAAATATGCTAAGAGAAATATTTGCATGAAGGGGTTGGGATACTTTCCTGCCCTTTAATAGTTCCGCCCAGTATTCACATTTTTTTTAATGTGTCTTACTTTCTCTTCGTGGTTGCTATCATATAAACAAAAAGAGACCGAAAAATGAGGCAACACGAAAACTTTATTTGATTGAACATTTAATCATTCTTATCAATTGGTTTGTAAATTTTAATTACGTATTGTTAGTGTTACATGTTGATGGTTCATCAGATATAATTTTGTTGAATTTAAATATTTAATATTTTAAGATTCAGCTTTTGAAAGTCATATCTTTACAGGGAGGGGTATGCATACATGGCTGTTAGCCTTGTGCCATTGTAACATCTCAAACCAAGCAACGGCTCACAGTATCGGACGTGGTGCCAAACCTTCTTGGCTGATAGCCGACAACCAGCGCCAAGGATTTTTTTTTTTTTTTGGTTGTATTTGTTTATCTAGTGGGGTATGTGTGGTCACAACGGCACCACTTTTGCTATGGCACCACATTTATATGAGGGAGGGAGTTTTTTGGTACCATTGAAGATTTCGTGTTTTAGGAATTTTCAATTATGTGGCAGCATTTTTTGACAATGACACGAAATCAATGACATTAGGATACCCTGTGCTCCTAGATTTTAGCTTTCAATACTTTATGGAAAGACAAGAAATGCCGCTACCTTTTTATGTTTGAAAACTTACTACATGATTATCACAAAATTTGGCTTATCTTTTCAAACAAAATCTTTAAATGTGAACATTTTTTTTTAAGTCATATTTTTGTTGCCTTTATAAAAAGGGCATATATTTAAATGATTAACTAGTCATTAAGACATTATTCGCACTCTTTGATACCAAAAATCTCCAAGAAAGTTGCGATTAATGGTAATGAATGGGGCTATTTGGATTTGCATGTAACCAAAAAATATTTAAAGCTAATACGAATCAAAATTTTCGCATCCAATAATAAATTTATAGGTTTATCTAACGAGTTGCACTCAAGTCACTGATTTATATGATTAACAGTCAATTAAGGTAATTTATAAGTTATATTAATGTGTATTAAATACAAATTTTAAATTAAAAAAAAAATCAAAATGAATTAATACACTTTAACCTATGTCTTAAGAACACTTGTTAGACAATCCGAAATTTATATCTTTTTTACTCAACAACGGTTTCATGGACTTGAATATACTTATCGGGTCACCCGAAATATAGAGATCTTGTATGCGGCCTTGTGGGACTAATATGACGATAGGGATTTGCGCCATTCGATTTATGACCAAGAACAAGTCAAGAAACGTGGTTCTATTCAGAAAAAGTCGACTGTGGGTGTGTACAGAGAAGTGCTAGACACCTTGTGCCTGTTTAAATTCGCCTTTGGGTTAACCTTTTTTTTCTCTCCGGTGAGCATGGTTTCGACCTTTTGATTACGGCGTCTGGACATACCACCACACAGACTCAAACCAAGTAAAACCTTCACTTTCTAAGAGGTTGGAATCACCACTTCAGAATTGTTTGCATCTAACAAGAAATGAACTCGATAACTCATATATTCTTTTCATTATATTCGTTCTTTTGGTTGTCTCGTGAACTTAAGAGGCTGGACCATTTAGATAGTGTTGGCCTTCATTATGAGGCCCAATAATGTTTCCCGGATCTTTTTGATAAATGATTACATAAAAAGTAGCCCATCACTGCAATAATCTTTGAAACATAATTTTCACTTATACTTTGTTGCTCATAAATTAAGTTTTTAACACCGAGTAATCATGGTTAGAACATGGAAGTTAAGATGGTTATTAGATCTAATTTTATTTCTAATATGTATAATTTTAATTCATTTGACCAAAAAAAGTGTGTACAATTTATATAATCTAGCACACTTTGCTAATTAGCTATAACTTACTAGGCAATATCATAATAGAGAAAACCGAAACCTTATAAATGAAATAATGTCAATTATTACTGTAACAAAAAATGTTGTATCCACCATGTTGTATATATTACAGAAAGACAGATTTTTTTTTTTTTTTTTTTTTTTTTTTTTTTTTTTTTAAATTTAGGTATTTGGTTTATTTGATGTTATCAAATATTTCCTTTACAAAGTGCAATAAAAAGACCAAATGCTGCAAGAATGAGTGGTTTTATAGATATATAAAAGTAAAATAGAATGAATTTTTATGCTTTTGTGTTTTCAGTTTGTTAATAGTCACTCAAACGAGCGACATATAGCGTTCTTTGTACTTGGAGATAAGAAAAAAATGGTTAATTTGCGGTAAAAATAAAATACAAAGGTTCAAAACTTCGACGTCTCAATAAATTAACGAATTGAATTTAAGTGGTTGGAGGTCTTGAAGATACGGTAGCATCATCAGTTTCTTTAGCAGTATCTTGTGGTGTCTGTAAACCTGAAAATCGTTACACAAATGTCAATATATAAAGACTAATTACGCGTAACCTTAAGCTAAAACACTCCAACAAACCTTGATAAGCTTTCAAAAACCAACAAGCTACTAGTGTTTTATATATGGATTGAGATCCTCTCAAGTTAATATGAATATGGCCGGTAATATTTTCTCAC
Source organism: Artemisia argyi (assembly GCA_030686995.1). Classification (NCBI taxonomy): domain Eukaryota; kingdom Viridiplantae; phylum Streptophyta; class Magnoliopsida; order Asterales; family Asteraceae; genus Artemisia; species Artemisia argyi. The sequence continues at coordinate 7,971,338 of CM060703.1, forward strand.
AATCAAAAAGAAAACTGAGTCCCTCAATAGGCCCTACTGCTGTGTTTGTCAGGGAAAATACCTGTTACACAATACTTTTATATAGATAAAAGATTGTATGGCATTTAACTAATATCAATTACTTTGATAGAAAGGGACATAGTGCATGATACTTGAGTGAATCTTAAAGAACTTAAACTAACTACAATCTGGGTACACGACACTTATAGAGACAATGGAATCTTGAATTCACATGGATGACTGAAAACTGTTTGACTCAAGGTTTTGGTCTATACATACTAATGGCATCATCTCATCACAAGTGATCTTACCCATTTGACCCATTATTACACCATATGGTCCCTAGTTACAGATCATCTCACATGTCCACACCCATGTCTCTCTTTATGCACATGCATCACCACAACATCATCATAATCATAAACCCACCATCTTGGTGGATATGTCATATATATGTCACATTTTGCAAGGATAACTTTGATCAAAAGTAATTTGAGCTATAATTCATATTTAGCTACTTAAGTTATATGATAAGTTGTTCACAATAAGAAAACATGAATCATTTTGGTTATCTTGAAATTTTGGTCTATCATATATTTCCAAAAATATCTAAAATGGAAAATGATTGGTATGCTGTAAGCTTTTAGATATATCTGATCGACTTAATGTGAGACACGTGTAATTTTTCTCAATTCTCTTATTTATCATTGATTTTGTCATGTGTCCAAAAATTATTTTTAGACATGAAATTAGTCACATGAAATCTAAAATTAAGAGTGACAAATTAATTTCTTTATACAATACAAAATTGACAATAAAATAACTAGGTTAGAGTTGAGACTAAATGAGATTTGGGTTATAAAAAGGTCCAACGGCCATCTAACATGTTTAATTGAAGATGTCATGTTTGTAGGGTACAAATTAAACAGGTCGACATACTAATCAGTGTAACTACTTATTTGGTAAAGGGGTAAAAACCGTAAAATGTGTCATGCTAGACTGAAGTGTTATGTGCATATAACTATATGGGCTAGGGTTCACATGGTGACCTGATTATTTAAACAAGGGGTATTCTTATTAAGTTATATCGACATGCCACATTCATTAATACTTATAAGGGTAAAGGGCACGAATATGCATCTAATTTGCCATTTTTTATTCTATTGTGTAGCCATTTTTAGTTTTCTTAATTGCATACACCATATTTTGAATTATGTCTATTGTGTGTATCTTATAACTATTTTGCCCCTACCCATTTGTAGGAATGCTAATAAATGAAAAGGGTAAAATTGTTACAGAATACATACAATAAACGGAATTCAATAATATGATTTATACAATAGGAAAAAATAAAGATGGTTACACAACAAATACGATGCATTCAGATAATGGGAGATATCTTACCGGGTTGCCTTGGAGGAACAAATACTAGTCGAGGTGGTGGCGTAGGATATTCAGATGGACCCGTTTGCTGCGTTGGATAATACATATACGAAGGCTGGTGAACTCGTTGCGCTTGGGGTGATATTGCACCCCTAGGTGTAGGTACTTGTGTGGCGGGCGAATAGCCATAGTAATACGGAGCGGACATGGGGTTAGATGTTGGTCCATAGTATGGATATTGCATTACCGAATTGTACATTGCCTGTTAAATGCACACAAAGTAACTATCAATCATCAAATGAATCAATACAAGTATAGTTTGTTCCAAAACTATAAACTTAGTCGAGTACTTACTTGATGATAAGCGTATTCCGGTGAATAAGCTGCATATCTGCGAGAAGAAACGATCCAGTAATCATGAGTTATATTGAGTTGATTCTAAGAAACAAAACTATATATAATTGTTATGTACAAATTCATTCCAATTCATATACATGTATGTACTTAAACCTGTATATGCTATAATATCACAATTCTATTTTTTCTAAGTATATGTTTCACTTATTAATAATTGTAATCATAAAAGTCAATGTTACGAACATTTTGAGCTTACATGTTAACAACTCAATGTATCCATATACATATCTGTTATGCTCTAGCACCACTATATTCATGTCAAAGATTGTTTTCATGTGAACAGCAATGTAATGATAATATTTAATATTCATTTTGTTGATTGGTAAAGTAACAAAATTTACAACCAATAGACAACGAAAGCTATGGTTTAGCGTAATCTTTATATGTAGATATGCCTACAAAACATGTGATTTATATATAGGGCAAGAATTACAACTTTAACATGAACTCTTTGTATTAATAAGAGTTTATATAAATCTGGTCATCAATCATCTGACTGGTATTTGACTAGCAATTTGGCATACATGTTATGAACTTGTTGGCATATTTTTTCTTCTTTTAATTATTTAGAAATGTATATAACTTGATGCACGCGCTTTCCATTTTGAGGTAACAAATAAATTTTTTTTGCAACCTAATTCCCAAACTTTGAATTTCATCACTTTGGTGTATTCATGTAAAGTGATCATTTTATCTTTATATTTTGTAACCACTCTATTAACAGCAAAGGGTAAAATGGTTATTTTACATGAGCAAAATACACCAAAGTGAAGAACTTCAAAAGTACGAGGATTAACTGGCAAAAATATTTATACGATACATCAAACTGTAAAAAGTCTCAAGTTAGATACATTTACAAACCCCTTTATTTTACTACTATACTATTTATATGTGTCTTGCAATAATTAACTTAAAACCCTATTCAACAAGATGTATCATGATTTCTATAGTATATATGGTTGAGAAACTCACCCATAAGGTGGATAGAAAACGGACGATGGCGGAGCTAGCTGTGGTGGCGCTCCGCTATACGACGGTGATGCACCATGTACAAATGTACTACCTTGAAATGCACCATCCCCTTGATTTCCTCCTAAATTAGATTAGAAAGCACAACATATAAATTTAATCAACCAAAGCATATACATGTATAGTATTTATTAGAGAAATGATATTTCTTCCAACATTGTGTTCTTACTAATCATCCTAATCACAAAATCATGACACATGATAGAACTGAAGGTTTAGATGAAGATAGATGATGAGTGAAATACACATGTTGAACTTTATATGGGTAGGATGATAAGTAGAAATATCAAGTAGGAGGATATAGCTAGCAAAACTCTATTTATTATCGTTCATAAAACGGTGATATTTTTTATTTTGAGTTGTCTAAAAAATAGAACCTCGAGAGGGCGAAGATCTTGGCTGGCCTAGAGATGCAATATTGCAATTAGCTCTTCTTCCATCTATCACTGGATTTGGTTCATTACAAGCTCTTTTGGCAGATTCAGCATCTTCATATGTCACCTTTTTAATTAAAAATACAAAAAAGGTTCCATAAATACAAAAACAACCTACAAAATGAAATATCATCATATCTTTATTGTTTATGTATATAAGAATTTATGAAACTTACAAATCCGTAACCTTTAGACTTGCCCGTGATCTTATCGGTGATGATAACAGCTTCAAGAATATGACCAAACTGCTCAAAGTACTTACGCATTTCTTCAACCGGTGTCTCCCAAGCAAGCCCTCCAACGAACACCTTCGTAAAAGTTGTGTCACCAAATGGTGATCGATAATGTTGCCCGTACGCCATTACTAACAACAACGTACAATATTTATATATATAACCTTTTATATTGCTCTAATTTACTTGTTCATTAACCTCCATAGATAGTTTTATGAAAGATCATACTATAAGATGTAATGCAAAAAAAAGGTATGAAATGTAGTTAGTTGTGGTGGGTGTTTCGGTTTATGGTTGTTGCTAGTTTTAATATTTTATAGGTGATATCAAAGTGTTTACAATATATATCTAAAGAATATGGTTGGAAGACAGGGAATCTTTGACAGTTGCAAACTAAAATTTGCTGTATATTAGATTAGATATAGAGGGTTTGGTTTATGGCTTTGTTGTATGCAAGTATTGACAGCTATTTGACTAAATGAGAGGAGTTGGGAGTAGGGTAGGGTTAGGGGACAACATATATACATAAACATACACATATTACACAATACACATATACATTTATAGGGTAAACTATCGACTGTTAACATCTGATAATGACCCCGAAACTAAGAAAGTGATGCTCAACAATGAAGGTGATACTCGTAATTAAATATGAGACATTGCTTGCGGATTAACCTCATCTCCTTATCGATAAAGCAATTGGCCAGCAAGTATTACCTAGGGTATGGTATGATATGGTATTAACTACTGTATCAGTTTGTCCGGGTCTATGAGTATTTGTGTCAACGGACATTTTTCATCAACACAATGAAAATAGTAAACCTAAAGGACAACAACTCATCTATACCATATAGGGTCGAGTTGAACACTTCTTAATCCATAAAAAAAAAAAAAAAAAAAAAAAAAAAAAAAAAAAAAAAAAAAAGATTCTTTTAACTCTCTTTTTTCAAAACTAATATGAGTACTACATTTTAGGCATTGCTAGTTTTAATATTGGTTTATTACTTGAAAATGTATCATACTTGTAACTTTTTGTTATTGTGTGTATTAAACTTTTTTTTTCTTATTGTTGTATGAAACTTTCAAATTTCGATTATTGTGTGTATTTTGTGACTATTCAACCATGTAAAATAAGCATTTTACCCTTCAAAATTTGAAAATAGTAAAGGTAAAATGGTTAAAAAAATACACACAATACACGAAATTTGAAAGTTCATCACACACAATAACAAAAAATGACAAGTATAATACATTTTCAAGTAATTAACCCTTTAATATTTTATAGTTGAACTTGCTACATGATGATTATACAACAACTATGATTGTTGGTTATCAATTCTCTACTCCTCATCAATCCTTGTTCATAATTGAAGTTGGATTGATTACTGCAACCTACCAAGCTTGCCTACCTTGCCATAACAATACTATTCCAAATGTATATTTTAAAAAGTAAAAATTAAATTATAACAGCTAATTTAGTTCTCATAGACAGATGTGTTGGTCTATTTTATTAGTACATACAACCAGAACAAGCGTTGGATAAATTATTTAATGGAATAATTAAGTAAATCTCAATGATTAAAAGAAATTAAAGACCTAATCATAACATTCCCACATGACACCCCTTCCAATAAAAATGCCAACTTTCATACTTTAATCACATCGATATTTTTGTCCAAGTGTTGAAATGATCAACCATTGCATCATTCCTACTGTACACACGCATACACAAAAAAAGGTCATTTTATAAAGTTAAAAACTAAGATCATATGTTAAATAATATAATTTCGATATATAGAGATAGATAGGTTTTGATTTTTGAAGGTATGCTGATGTTGATTTGAGTGGTAAGAAGCTTGGAAAATTGATACTAGTAATGTCATTATATAAACAAATACTTCATTCGTCTCGTATTAAGTCCACTTTTAATTTATACATAATTTTAAAAATTCTTACTAATTACATTTTTCATCAATTAAATATATCTCTACCCACATTAAATTGTCTTTTGACTGATTAAAATATGAAAGTGGACAAGCTTATGACTCGGTGCGATGGGAATTCATTGACATGATCTTACATCGCTTTGGATTTGGTGATATGTGGCGTTTGTGGATAAAAGGGTGACTTGAGTCCTTAAGTGCTTCGATTCTTGTGAATGGGAACCCTACTCACGAATTCTATTTCGAGAAAGGTTTACGTCAAGGAGATCCGCTCTTCCCATTTTTATTTCTTTTGGTTATGGAAGCCTCGCATATATCTGTTGTTCGTGCCATGGATGGAGGTTTTTTTAAAGGAATCTATGTAGGCTCTCATGAGCCGGTTCATATATCCCATCTTTTTAACGCATATGACGCGGTGTTTATTGGGGAATGGAGAGAAGAGAATTTACGCCACTTAGTAAGTCTTATACAATGCTTTTATCTTGCTTCGGGTCTTCAGATTAATATTCATAAGTGTTGTATTATGGGTGTTGGAGGTGTGACAAACGTCGAAGTAAATAGAGGCGCTCAAATGATTGGATGTGAAGCTTCCAAAACTCCTTTCAAGTATCTTGGGATTATGGTGGGTGGTAAAATAAATCGTCTTCATTCATGGGACGTGGTTATTGATTAGGTAATGGCTAGATTATCTAAATGGAAGGCGAAGACTCTCTCTATTGGTGGTAGATTTACTCTTACAAAATTTGTTTTAAGTACAATTCCGCTATACTATTTTTCGATGTTCAAAGTTTCAAGAGGAGTTCTTAAATGACTTGAATTGTGGAGAAGCAATTTTTTTCGAGGTGTGGAGCGTGGTACGAGGAAGGTGTCATGGTTCAGTTAGGATAGTGTTGTTGCTAGTAAAGATGTTGGAGGTTTAGATATGTCCAGTTTCTTTGCTATGAATTGTGCTTTACTTTTTAAATGGATTTGGAGGTTCAAGGTGGAGCCTGAAGCGATGTGGGTTTTCATCATCAAGGCTATTCATGGGCGTGAGGGTAATTTGTATCATGATGTTAAGGTGGGTAAGCCTTTAATCTGGCTCAATTGTATTCGATGTTTTTCTAATCTTAAAGAAAGAGGTGTCAATTTATATATGTGTATAAAAGAAGATAGGAAATGGTAGTGACTCTTTATTTTGGCTAGAAAACTGATTAGGGGAAGGTTCTTTAGATGTGAAGTATCCGCGTTTATTTGCTCTAGAGGAAAACAAAGAGGTGTCTATCTGTGATAAAGTTCACAATGGTCTCCTTCATGGGTTTAGAAGATTGCCAAGGGGGAGCAGAAGGTGTGCAAATGGAAGAGGTGTCTAACTTAATTGATTCGCTTGAGTTTGTTGAAGATCATGATAAGTGAGTTTGGATAAGTGAGCTTGGAATCTGGAGAGATATGGAGAGTTCAAGGTGTGTTCGGCTAGGCGCTTCTTCGATGAGGGGCTATGTGATATGGAAGGGATGCATACGAGATGGGTAAAATTAATCTCTATCAAAGTCAATATTTTTGCTTGGCGTTTAGCTTCTAATTAGCTTCAAATGAGATTCAATATGCCAACTAGAGGTTTCGAAATTTCGTCTATGGTTTGCCCGGTATGTAACGAAGGGGTTGAATCTTCTGAGCACTTGTTCTTTTCATGTTCGGTTGCTTCTTCCATCATGGCTAAGGTTCTAGGGTGGTGGGGGATTTTGGATAGTGGTATCTCGTCTTATCAATATTGGGTTATTTGGCTCAAAGGTTTGAGATTAAGGAAGGAGGTGAAAGATTACTTGAAAGCCACGTTTTTTGTTTCTTGGTGGTTCATTTGGAGTTATCGTAATAAGTTACTTTTCTCTTTAGAGCATCAGTCTAAGGCGTCGTTATTTGATCTAATTGTGTACCAGTCTATTATTTGGTGTAATGTTAGAGCTAGAAGAAAACTAGATTGCTTAGGTTGGCTTAAAAGCCCAATGTTTGCTCTTTTTTTTTTTTTTTTTTTTTTTTTTTTTAGCTTTAGCGTCTTGCTAAGCTCGTTTATAAATCTACCGTTCCAAAATAAATAAATAAATAAAAACATGAACTTACAAATTGGGCGGAAGGAGAACCAAAATATACATCGATAGATATATAAAAAAAAGTTTCAAACAAGAAAGTATTATTTCAAAGACTTAACTTTACAAAAATTCAGGTGACCATTTTCATGACTTTACAACATGTTCAGGTTATCAGAGATGACGATTCTTTCACTAAGATGTACATGACTTAACCGAAAAGCAATGTCATCCATTTTCTACACTTTCCCTAACCACCCTCAAATATGTATTTAGTAAGGTTTTGAAGCATAGTAATTACAACGTAATTCAAAACTCTCCATCAAATTTCTTATGTAATCTGAATTCTATTACTTGATGTATTTGAAGTGATTGAATTACAACTACAATGGAAACCAAAAAACCTAAGTAATGTAATCTGAATTACAATTCTTTTAATTCTACATACCAAATAACTTAGGTAATGTAATCTGATTACGATTATAATTACACCATATTACAACCGAACCAAATGTGTGCCTTGGTGTATTCAAATCTTAGTTTGGACCAAAGAAAGTTATTGGTTTGTTTCAAGTTCGTTTAGGCCCAATCGTAGGTCTTGTTAAGCCTGTTGGATAATATACTTCAGTTTTAAGACCTTGGAAAGCACAATTTCAAAGCCCAGTCTTTACGCAATGTGCTATTGTGGTACAAATATATTGATCACTACTTTGACCCAACGCTTTAAATTGTTTGGTTATTTCAGTATACTATCATTTGTTTGAGTAAAAGTATGATTACATGTAAAGCTAATGTGAATCCTTAGGTTTGAAGGTTTGTAGACTGTTCGAGTTTAAAGATCAGGCCTTGGACGTGGCTTGGCTTAAACATTTTCCGAGCTGGTCATTTTAGAGATCGGGTCTTGTTCATGTGTATGACCCTTGACTCGACAATTTGAGAGCCTTCCATTGATTAGGGTTTTTGTTAATGCAATGGAATCTCTAAAAATGAAAATTCGACATGTTCTAATCTTTATACACCTGCCATATTTTACAATGTTGCAAGTGCATGATCTTACCGTTATCCGCTAGAAAATTATATAAACTTCTGCATGATTTCGGACCGAATTCAAAGTTAGATGATGATCAAGTTAGTTATTGGAGTGTCAAAAGGTCAAGTTATAAAGCTGACATAGATCCGAATGAAGCTGCATATTCCTAGTACCTTCAATTATTGTAAATATTTATGAAACTTTAAAGGCAACGTTATTTGTTTTACAAGATATTAAATCTGCATTAATGTTATAACAAAGGAAAAACACATATGGAATCATTTTACCCCCCTTTGAAAAGTTACCAACTTACTTTCCATATCAAATAGAGTACGTACATGTGGTTTGATGAAAGTGATCTCCATTTGATTTGCATGATTTCATTTCTCATGTCACTTTCTTTATTCCTAACCATACCTCGTATATAGGGATGAGCATTTCGAACCGAATCTCGAAATCGAACCGGAACCATACCGGTACCGTATTGAAACGATACCGATTTCCGATAAACGGTACGGTACCGGGATTACGAAATAAAGTGAAAAAAAATCAGGACCACTAAATCGGTACGGGACCGGCATCAAATCAGGAAATTCCAAAAAAAAGGGGAAAAACCTGATTTCCCAGTACCGGTACCGGTACCGATACCGGTACCGATATCCGAATCCCGTTCGGTACGATACCGGTACCACTAATTTTGCTCGGGAAAAAATCGATACCACAAATTCGATACGTGATCGATACGGAACCGGTACCGTGCTCATCCCTACTCGTATATCTCATGCTGTCATGCATATATGACACGTACACATGACTAACGGACAGTATATTGATCCTAAAACGTGCTACTATTTGTGTCAGACTAAGCCCTTTTGTCACTCGATCGTGAGCCATATATGACAAATTTTGTCACTCGTGATCCCATGTACATGCGTGTTTGTCACGCACTACCAAGGCTCAAATCAGAAAGGAAAGGTGATGGTAACCTCGTACGTAAATTTTATTATTGTTTATTTGATTTGAGAGTGTGTGAGGTATTTTTGTCTAAAATAGCTATTTTAATGAAAGGTGAGTGGAGTGTTGACCACTACGGGTGAAAAGTGAAGGGGTGTAAAAGGAGAGAAAAACCTGAGGTGGCTCAATGTGAAAAGTTAGCCCATGTGACCATTACGCCTTCTGAATATCCACCTTAAAAGCACACCTAGACGGACCACGATTGAGGTGATAATTATGCATAAGCTCCTGAGTAAGCAGAATGTTATCGGCAATCCGTCTAAGCATATATTTTGATGTAGCCTTCGGGTTTTATTATTTTATAGGCCTAGCTCATTTATCTTTGGATATTGTATAAATCCAAGACATTATATATTGTAATATGAATTAATGAATGGCAAGCAAACTATTATTCTAATACGGTATCGAAGCCAAAAATTTACAAAAACCCTAAAAAAAACCCGACCCGCACTTCTCTCTTTCCTTACGTACGGCTTTTTTTATTATTATTATTTTTTTTATTTTTTTCCTTCTTCATTTTCTAATAACAATAACACTATTTGGTTCGAGGTTTTGTTTTACAATATCTTTTGTTTAAGGACATTATATCCGCTTGTTGTGGCATGTCGACCAAAACAGAAACGAAGGAAAATAAAAAGAGATCACATGACTAGTTTGTACTTTGTTTGAATTAATTATTTGAAGGATAGTGAACGTACAAGAAAATTAGTGGGTCAGTGGTATTTAACTCAGCTTGGTGGCAGTCCTTTTGTTTGACAAATTAAGGTTTGGATTTTTAGTTTGATTTTTCGGTTCTGTTATGAATTAATTGGATTTGGAGCACTTGATAGACTTATTTGGTGGCACAAGTATTGTTTTGGCTTGGCTACTAACACAGCCACATCTTCTAGTTAACACAAATATGTCACAAATGGTTTATGGGAACACTAACCGGTCCATACGTGGACATCCTCTACTACCCATACGACTCCGACCCGTATTCTTCGACCTCAGCATGCATTTTAGTCGCCGCTCCGTCTGTGCTCCCTACACAAACAACATTGCTCCCAAGTGCCTTTAACACCATAACTCTTTAGGATCTGACATGGAATGTGAACACATGTGCGTTATCTCATCTAATTTCACATACAAGTAATTTAAATGTTTATATCAATCTGTTTGTGTTTGTGATGGTAAATCCATACCCGTTACCAGCACCGGCCATAGCATCTTACTTATCCATAATCGTCCTGTATACATACACAAAGTTCTGGCACCCCTAATATTATAAAAAATCTTATTTATGTTCGTCAATTTAATGGAGATAATAAAAATCTTATTTATGTTCACTAGAGATAATAATCATACTGTTAAATTTGGTGCATTTAGATTCTCTATAAAGGATTTCTTGACCCGCCACATCATCCACATATGTGATAGTTCATGAGATCTCTACCCGGTCACTCAGCCTTCACCTGTTCCTCATGCTTTGCTTTTTTGTTAGTCCTTCTACGAGGCACCAACGCTAAAGGCATCCTGATGACGAAGTGCTACGTTTTCTAGTTTCTCGCCATTTTATTTCTTATATATAAAAAAAAAAAAGAAGTCTCCTCATATTTGAAGCGCTTGCCAGCTTGGAAAAGACGCGAGACTTTCTTTTTCTAGTTCAGATTTCGTTGTTTTGAGATTGTTCACTCACATATTTGGACTTTTCCTATTGTTACTTCGGGTGGTTTTAAATACTTATGTGTTATTTATTGATCATTATTCTCATTATTTGTGGACTTATGCTTTACGTACTAAATTTGAAGTTTTTCAAAAATTCTTAAATTTTCGTTTTCTTATGTAAATAATCAATTTAGGTGTGACATTACGACTTTTCAGTGTAACCATGGTGTAAGTTTGATTACACCGGCCTTCTTAATTTGTTTATTCAAAAGGGCATTAAAATTAGGTTTTCTTGCCCTAAAACCTCTCAACAAAATGAAAATTCATCAGTAATGCTATGTACACCCTTTTCTACCAAGCTCACCTTTCACCAACCTTTTCGGTCGGGACCTTACATATGGTCGTTCTACTTACTCAATCTTTCCTCCTCCGCCATTCAAAATGAAATACCATATACCATATTATTTAACAAACAACCTGACTACTTACGTTTACGTATCTTTGGTTTTATTTGTTACCTACATCTCTATTCACCTCATAAGCTTGTACCACGTGCCACTCAATGTATATTTTGGGATATCCCACTTATCATCGCGGGTATTGATGCCTTGACCTCTCCACCAATAAAATCATTCTTTCTTGCCATGTACCTATTATACCCATTGACTTACACCTTATACCCATTTCTATATGGGTCATTAACACCATTATACCCATTGACTTACACCTTCCTAGACACAACACCCTCTCCTATAACCCAACATGTTATTTACAACAACACCTACCACCGCCCTACTCATAACGAGCCCAACCCCACAACTCACCTGGCTCAAAATAAGCCCGACACTCCTATTGCCCCGATACCATCTCGGCCCACTCTAACCCCTCGGCCCGCTCTACTCCTCTGACACATACCAAACCTATGCAAACCACTCTACCCGCAGACCAACCCACTACCACCGAAATTGTTTCCCCACCTGCGACCCAACCTACGACCCATTACCCCCCAAACCGAACTCATCCCTATGGTCACACGTGCCTAAGTCGGCACCGTTAAGCTTAATCATCGTTTTCAAGGTCATGTCTCTCATATATCTCCTCTTCCTAAGTCTCCCTCTATTACCTTATCTGATCCTAACTGGTGATATGCTATACACGATGAATATAATGCATTAATTAAAAATGCTACTTGGTTGATACATATCTCTCCTCTTTCTGAAACCACCTAATGTTAATGTGGTTCAGTCTATGTGGTTGTTTCGACATAAATATCATGTTGATGGTTCTTTAAGTAGATACAAGGCTTCTTTAATGGCTAATGGATGAAACCAACAGTTGGGTGTTGATTGTGAGGATACCTTTAGTCTGGTTGTAAAACTGGATAATATTCGTAGTGTTCTCAGTCTTGCATTATCTCGGAGTTTTCTTATTCATCAGTTTGAAGTTAAGAATGCTTTTCTTAATGGTGATATTTTTGACATTGTTTATATGTATCAGCCACTAGGGTTTGTGGATACTCAGTTTTCTCATCATGTTTGTTGGTTACAGAGGTCATTATATGGGTTGAAATAGGCACCTTGAGCTTGGTTTCAACGTTTTTCATGTTATGCTCTTCAGGTGGTCTTCTCTAGGGGTGGCAATTCGGGTCGGGTTTGGGTTGGCGGGTTCGGGTTGTCGGGTTGGCAGGTCAAAAAACCTCAACCCGAACCTGACCCATTTAAATCATCGGGTCAGCTATGTCAACCCTAACCTGTTTACACGTAACCCGAACCTGACCCATTTAACCCGTATATATACTTGGGTTGACAGGTTAAATAGGTTCCACAGGTTGAATATGTTAAACGGGTTTCGGGTTGACCCATTTAATCCGTTTTATATACAAAAGTTAGAAAATTACACTAGTTAAATGGGTTAAACGGGTTAGCGGGTCAACCCGTTTAACCTATTTAACCCATTTAACTTTGTCAGGAGGATTTTGGTGAGTGTTTATTCACTCACCTTTTCTGAGCCAAAATGGGACTTAATAATCTAAAAACTAACCCAAAACTCCAAAGAAAACATATTTTTGTGATTGTGAATGTGCAGGTACAGATATTTCAATAAATGACGAAAAACAAATGGAAATCAGCAAAAACGAGCACGAGAGTGAAATGTGTGCAGAATGGTCAAGGAAAGTCATTGCTGAGAGTTAGAAGACCTCAGAGATGTGAGATTTGTCAGTTTTGATCCTTGGTTTAAGTTTCAGAGATTGTCAAAATCAGTCCTCCAAGTTTTAAGGGATTGTCAGAAATGATCCTTTAATTACATCTTTCAAGAAATGACAAGTTGGGTCCTTCATGAATTAGAAAGTTACATCATAAACCTTTGGATAATATTTTGGGAAGATTACATATTTGGTCCCTGGAAGTTCAGATTTACATCTTTGGTCCTTACATGTTTCTAAATATCAAAATCTAAAAACTATACTCAAAGCTTAGTCCAAGAATAATCAAATCCATATCAATAATAAACCCCAAAGCCCATTCCCTAAGCCCAGTCCACCTCTCGGTCAACACCTTTCACCCAGGGTCAAAGTCAAACTCAGTCAAACGAATAAATAAAAAAGCCATTTACCTTTTACCCGCCCCCCAATTCATCCCTCTTCCCAAAAAAAGACTATTCACCGTAGAACCCTAAAACACCCGTACCCCTTAATTACCACAATTAAGGGTAATTCAGTCAAATCAAATGTTTCTAGAAGGGTGTCAGACGTGTCAGGAGCATGTCAGATCAAAGAAACACAAAATAGGACACATGGCAGCCTCTCATAGGTGGAAACGCGTCACAAGTATCAATCCAAGGGTTTATATTGATGGCAATGATTGGGGGATTGATCTCACGGCTCAGATGAGGCTTGAAGAAGCACAAGCACACAGATTGCCAAGCTGGCAATCCGTGACTCACCCTCACTAGAATCTTCATGTTGTAGCTATAAATAGAGACCTTGTGTATCTGTTTAGAGTGTAGAGAATTAGTGTAGCATAGCTCTGCCAAAATTTCATTGTATTAGTTAATCAGTTTTTCATTGTACTCCTTTATTTCTTAATAAAATTGTTTCTTCTTTTATAATTCGAGCTAATTAATATCTGCTTATAGAATAGCTTATCTCTTTTAATATCAGCTTATTTTCAGTTAGATCGCATTCTGTACACTTTTATGTTTTCAATCTAAGTCTCATTTTATCCAAAAGATTTTATAAAAACAGAAAATAAGAAAATATAAAAAGTTATTTCCATCATTTCATTCAGCTTTCATTTAAGCTGTTTAGTTGTAGTTTACTGCTCTTATTTGCTCTATAGCTCTTGTGAGTATGTGATTCAGTTTCCAAAAGTATCAAAGTTAAATTGTCTCTTTAGTCAACGAAAGTCAAAGTTCATTTGAATTCATGATCAGAGGTGTAATTGATAGTTCAAGCTGGATTTGGATGAGCTTGGCCTATCTAAAGATAGGCTACTGTGGAAAACTCTCTGTTTGAGCTGAGAGTATAAGTTGTAAGATCTTCATTTGATTTTTCACTCAATTCTGCAATTACTGCTTTGATCTGTTTTAATTTGACAGTTATTTGCTTATTTGTTTCTATTAGAGTTTGAGTTAGTAGATGTGTTAGTAATTTAGTTTCTGAATTCAGTTGTGAGAATTCAGTTCTAAGTTTTTGTTACTATTGCTTTGAAATTGGTAGATCTGTGATTCTGAGTCCTAGCTTTTGATTGTTGTTGTTTACTGTTTATTTAGCTTCTAGCATTGTTAGTTAATCAAGTTTGATCATTGTTATAGTGTTGCATGTCCTAGATCTTAGATTGATAGTATAATCTGTTGCTTTCATGGGTGTTTGGATCTGTTCATGTTAGCTGCTATAATGGTTGTTTAGTTGTTAGATCTGCACTATGAGTCACTTAGGGTAATATTAGTTGCTAACTAGCATAAAAATTAGTAGTCACTGAATAAAATAGTCAAAATACCTTTTAAAATCTCATATCTGCTTGAATTTTGGTGAACTGAACTTGCTAGTTTGTTGAATTGATAAAAATTGTGTTTAAGATTGTGATTTTCATGCTTGAATGTGTTCATTATACACCCAGGACAAACTTTAATCTGCTTAAATTGATTTTGGTCAACATTCTTATGCAATTCAAAAGTCAGATTAGTATAGTAGTTGCAGCTTGGTAGTTTGTCCAGGGACTTGTTTTAGGCATCAATTAGTGTAGTAATTAGTAGTTTAGCATAGGGCTTTCTGGTTTTAAAGAATCTCAGTAGTACTAGTTTGAATTTGCCCCTTTAATCTTCTGGTTTAGTGCTTATTTAGAAAGCTTATTTAGGCCTACAAACTAGGTGTTCTAAATAGGAATGCTGATGTAAGATTAGGACTGCTAGTGAACTTGTTGGTTACTAAATTGAGTTTCTGTGTTTCATCTGAGTAGATTTAGGCTTGTAATAGCGAGTTACTTGATTTTTTTGCTTCTGGCTTATTTGATGTTAGTACTCCTTATTCTTGGACTTATTGTAGACTGCTTAATACATGGTACATCTGTTTTTGTGATTCAATTGATCATATCTGAGCTTATTTGAGCTTAATTGGTAATATAACATTTGTGGTTTCAGTTTCACATAGTTTTGTCACAAGTGCTTATTAATAAGCACTTGTGATAAGCTGTTTTCTACCCAAAAAGCACTTCTGCAACTTATTTCTTTTTCAAAATTTTTCTCCAAGTTAATCATAATGTTTTAGATTTTCCGTGAATTTTTCACATTTTTCTGAGTTGATTTACTATTTTTCTTAATTTTTCTTCATTTATAATCAATTTTAAATACTTTTTAATAAACAAAAATCAATAAAAAAAATCAGAAAAGCCATAAAAAAATACAAAAATATTTTAGAAAATTCTTTTATGATATTTTAGATTTTTCAAAGTAGATTTTATATTTTTCCCATTTAATTTTACATTTTCCTTAATTTTTTTATTACTTTTTAAGTCCAAAAATAGAAATTAAATCATAGAAAATAAAATATATATATATATATATATATATATATATATATATATATATATATATATTCTTTTTCTCAAAATTCTTTTTAGTAGTTTAAGATTTTTATAAATTTGTTTCACATTTGTAGGATCATTTTTAGTTAAAAAGTTACGTTTTATTTCGTACGTTACGTTTAAATTTTGCGTTTGAATTCCCTTTTTTATATTTTAAACATTTGTGCATATATAACTTGTACTTTCTGCTTATTTCACTATTTCTTTTCATAATTTGAATTTCACCATCACAATTTTCACTATTCACTTTTCACTACACGGTTCACGAATCGATAATTCGAGATTCCATTCAACTTTCGTTGGAAAACGACTCGGGTGATCCGTATTTCTTGCAGATCTCCTCGATACTTAATATATATACTATAATTGAGCAATCAGCGTATTATCTCGTCTTTTCACAAAGAGTTTGATATGATTGATTTGGGGGCACTTAACTATTTTTGGGAGACCTTTTTTTACATGTGACTCTACACGCATGTTCCTTTTTCATAAGAAATATGCTTTGGAGCTTTTAGGTAGTGCACATATGGCTACCTGTAATCCTACTCGGAATCAAAGCTTGGTACTGACAGGGATCCGATTTTCTATCCTACTTTATATCGTAGTCTTGCTGGTGGTTATGTACCTAAAATTTACTCATCGAGATATTTCTTATGCAGTGCAGCAGGTGTACCTTCATATGCATGATCCCCGTGAGCCTCATTTTTCAGCCCTCAAGCGAGTTCTTCGCTATGTTCGTGGCACGTTGTATTTTGGACTCCAACTTTATGCATGCTCAACTAGTTCTCTTGTTGCTTATTTTGAGCTGATCGGGTTGGCTGCCCTTCTACTAGGTGTTGTATTTCTTGTTATTCTGTGTTCTTAAGGGATAATTTCCTCTCATTGTCTTTTAAGCGACAACATATTCTATCAAGATCGAGTGATGAATCTGAGTACATAGGTGTTGCCAATGTTGTTGTTGAAACTATATGGCTTCGTAATTTTCTTTGTGAGCTTCATACCCCACTATTGTCTGCAACACCTATATATTGAGGCAATGTTAGTGCCATTTATATGACAGCTAACCCTGTTAAGTGTTATCAGATCAAACACATAAAGATTGATATTCTTTTTGTTAGTGATATGGTTGCTCGAGGACATATTCATTATAGGGGTGAGCATCGGGCCGGTCCCGACCCGTCTCGACCCGATACAGACAAGCCCGATTACCAATATCGCCAGAAAACCAAACCGATTCCCGACCCAAAACCAGTCGGATCGGTATCGGGACGGTTGGGATCGGTCAAATTTGTCGGTTCTCTTTGTTGTTTTCCGGTTTTCATCCCGTCCCGACTCGATACCGACAAGCCCGATTACCGATATCGCCGGAAAACCAAACCGACTCCCGACCCGTCTACTAGTCGGGATCAGAAACGGGCCGTCGGGGTGGTCGGAATCGGGCCGGTTATCGGGCGGCGGGCGATTTTGCTCAGCCTTATATTCATATACTTCATGTGTTATCTCGTTACCAGTATGCTAAAATCTTCAACAAGGGTTTGTCGTCTGCACTTTTTGAGGAGTTTTGTACCCATTTGAGTGTTCGGTCCTCTCCCTCCCATACTCTTGAGGAGTCTTAGACATATATTTTGATGTAGTCTTCGAGCTTTATTATTTTATAATTCTAGCCCATTTATCTTTGTATCTAAAATAATCCTAGATATTATATTTTTTAATCTTGAATTAATGAATGACAAGCAAACTGTCATCCTAATAGTTTCAACTATATAGATATGAAGATCATAATGAACCGAGCCTTAATAATGTTTTCATACGTGTATTTGACAATTAAGGTAAATTACTATATCATAGTTTGGGGCAAGACCTGTGGGCCGATTAGCATGGCCGGTTATCAACGTAATTTCGAAAAGCTCAAGCTTCTTGCTCATATCATAGTTTGAGTTTTTCCTTATGACCTATAACTCAGTGTCACTTAGCTTGAGCATGTGTTCAAGCTAGAGTAACAATATCAGCTTGAAACGTATCTTAATAGCTTGAATCAAAGCTCATAAAACTATAAGTGAACCAATGTTTGTACGAAACGGTTACTCACATTTTGCTAGACATTTTCCGACAAGCATTAAGAATAACTCGAGTGTAAATTTAGGTCTTGAACAAAAGACATGGTGTTAGCACAAAATGTAAAAATAGCTAATCAAGTTGCAAGCGATTAGGTCCGGAAATAAATGCTGATAAGTTCAACTCGTAATTAAGCACCACCCATGTCTCTTTCAAAACATAATTCCACAAGTTTGTGATTAAAAGTTTAACAATATGAAAGTGATACATGGAACATTATTGGCTAAATGGTATAATCATTCACATTCAAGTCTTAGGAAGGCCAATATGGCAACTATCTTTTCTTGCCATCACATATAGATTGTGACTTATCACCATAATTGATTTCTTTCCACACAAACATGCATAATGTGTTAGCCCATGATTAGTTAACAAGTATGGCCATGTTCCTCAAACGTTTTAATTGTATAGTTGATACAAGACTTAAGTTATTTTCTAAATTGGTACTTAATAAACATAATTGAATAATACTCTTTTTTTATTGTGAAAACAAAATGCATGTAGAAACCTATAACTTCACTTTTATTATATACATAACAACAACAACAATACTCAATCCCGTCTAAGTGAGGTATGAATGATGATAAAGTGTAGACAAATCATAAACCCGAAGATTACTCCCCTTTACCCAAAAAAAAATCATAAACCCGAAGAGTAGGGAACCGCTTCCATGAAAAACTCCGGCAAGGTGACCCTTCTATTATATACATTCTACCTATAAAATCGAATAAGTACGCTGCCAAAAATGACCCAAAATTCTATTAAAAGGTAAAAGCTTTTGGATCAAACTTTACTTCATTGAACTATATAGAAGTAGATCTAAGAGAGACAAGAAACAACTGAATGGCAACATGTGACAAACTTTAGTAATAGAAGAAACATTTCCATTGAAAGATGAATAAAGTAGCATGCATTTGGCTTCATTAGTTAACTTTGATATTTCATTATTGCTCATATGCTAAGCTAGCGCGTGTATATTAATTAGCTATGAAATATCAAATCTCACATTAAGACAAATTTAGTATATGAAGTTAACATTCACATGTATGTGCCTAAGAATGAGATTGAGATATGTAGTAAGCATATCTATCATGTTTTGGCAATTGCATACTTAGAAAGATTAGAAAAACATGATTGATAAGAAAGAAAAATAACAAAATACATCAACTATGTATTTTATTTTAGAGATTTGCTAACAATAACCACATGAGTTTTGTTTAAGCATTTTATGTTTACATAATTAGCACTTAATGATCTTCAAACATTTCATACTTAACATTACATATCATATTTAAAATGATCATAAGTGTATAATTATAGAATATATGTTCATTAAATATATCTTATATATATATATATATATATATATATATAGAATGCTTAAATAATACTCATGAGATTGTTATTAGCAAATTCCTTTATTTTATGTAAAAACAAAGTAGAATTTAGTCATCAACAATCTTGCATGAAACTAGTCAAGTATGTCATGGTTGATGTGGGATTGAAGGAAAGTATGCCCTTTGCAATTAAACACATCACATGCCCTAATGTTGGGTCATGAAGGCAAAGGTACCTTATGATTAGTGGTTGTGGTGGTCCTTTCTTATGTTACATTTTAAATACACAAATCCAAACATAATATAAAGTGAAGCATTTTAAAATGTTATTGAATGTTTTATTAAAGACAATATTTTGTGGTGTGTTTTGCACTAAATGCTCTTTTTACTATATGAAACCTATGAAATGATAACTATATCTATTCTTATTAAAATGTAAGAGAATTTAAAATTTAACTAATGCTAGGTGTAAATAACATCTTTGAAGTCGTCACGCTATCTTTCTGAAAGAAAGGGTTTTACCCGATTTGAGTCTGTGTGGCGATGAGTTCAAACATTACGTAATAATCGGTCAAAAGATTAAAAGCCATAGTTAACCGCAAAATAAAAATAAAACATATGAAATGATATATGTTTTTAGGCATATTGAGATCACTAACCCTTTACTAAGAAGATTATGGAGATCACTAATAACTTACTTATGGTAATCACTAAGAATAAAAGTGTGACTTGAAGGGCACTTCAACACATTAAATTGCTTATATTGATGAAAGACTAATATTAAATGAAGAATACGGGAGAAAAGTGTAACTTTTTTTCTATGAAAATGACTTTTTTTTCCCCCTTTTGACCGGTTATGATTGTAACTATTACCGAATGGTCAAGTTGATAATGGACCACGACAATCACACTTTTTAAGTGCAAAGACCTTTTATGATACTTTATCGATGTTAAATTTTGGTTTATTTGTATGATGTGTGTGTTATGTATACTAGATGAGTAATTGCGTATAGCGGTTACAATGTATAACAATGTTCTAATTTTTTGTGCAATTTTTCTTAATGTATATTTATGGATGTGAAGAATGTGAGGGTAAATAAAGTTAGTATGTTTAAATTATAATTAAATATTTAACAAATTGTATTAACTTTTATAAATATGTGTATTTTATTTTAATAATATTATTTATTTTATAAATTTTAAGTTTTAAGCAAATTTATTTTCTCTTTATATATAACACAGATTTTATTACGTGTTCAAACAAGAAATTTGATACACAAGAACGAGACGATTGTCCTGATATATTTATTTTTAACAATCAAGTTTATTTTAGTAAAATGTTAGGTAATATTACCTAACATTGGAAATTTTGGAAAGTTTAGTTACCTAACTTAGTATTTTTGAGAGTAAATTACCTAACATTGGAAATTTTGGAAAGTTCGTTACCTAACAGTAGAATTAACCCTTTTTCTTAATGTATATTTATGGATGTGAAGAATGTGAGGGTAAATAAAGTTAGTATGTTTAAATTATAATTAAATATTTAACAAATTGTATTAACTTTTATAAATATGTGTATTTTATTTTAATAATATTATTTATTTTATAAATTTTAAGTTTTAAGCAAATTTATTTTCTCTTTATATATAACACAGATTTTATTACGTGTTCAAACAAGAAATTTGATACACAAGAACGAGACGATTGTCCTGATATATTTATTTTTAACACTCAAGTTTATTTTAGTAAAATGTTACTACTAAGTGGTTACACGGTTTAACGATTTTTCTAAACAGATATCCTATCATTTCATATAGAGATTTCAAATGGAGGTTATAATTTGAGACTCGTTAATTAAACATGTGTCAAGTAGTGTAAATATCTATTAGAATATTAGTTTATATGGGTCTCCCTAACATTATTATAAATAAGTTTAACTGGTTAATTATTTAATAGAAAGACCAACTATAAAACAATTATCAAACTGGTTTAGGCACATCTAGCGAGTCAAAAAAATATTTGCCTTTTTACCGTTTTTCATATGTTACTCAAAATTTAAAAAATTGAAAATAGACGAGTCAACTTAACCAAAACTCATTTAGACCCATTTAAAACTCAAACTCTTTTAGACCCAGACCCATCTAGATCCGTGACCCGACTTGACCCAACCCAACCCCAGTTTTGCCACTTTTAATTTCAATCGGTTTTATTTGAAATAAACCTTTAATTGTTTTCACTAATTAGTTTTATCTAAGCCTAAACTCACATGGTCAATAGATTTTTTAGGTTAAACAAAGTGATTCATTTCAATATTCTACAAAATATGTCAATGGCCAAGGTCAAACAATGCGGGAAATTGACTATTTAAATACATACAAATGTGGTTGAAAAAACTATTGTAATGTAATGTAAAGTCTCGAATATTTGGCACATACGGTCCCATAAAATGTCGATTTGTATAATATGGTTGGTGCATGGGGAATTAGCTATGGAAAACCCCACGTTAATTAAAAATGTGTTCAAAAAAAATTAAAAATGTGTTTGAAGAGTCAACTATTTGACTCGTATATAGTTTAACCAAGTTATTTTCGTGACCGTCTATAAAATTTTGTAGTTATTTTTAGTAGATTATGCATGCCCATAAGCTACATATAAATATTAAAACGTTCGAGCTAGTAATACATATGTTAACATAAAAATACCACGTTGTTGAGCAAGGGTGGATCTAAGGGGTTCTCGAGGTTTCATGAGAACACGATAGATGTTTGTCGCCTAGTGTAAATTTCGTTAATTATGCACCTAATGATTTATAATTTTTGATCCGCCCGTCTTGTTGAGTGTTCACACGAGGCCATTATAATCTTTATGAAAACTACAAATTTTTGATAAATTTGTTTTTGAACTAATGGTAGGTTTACTAGAAGTTGTGATAAAAAGGATTTAGACCTAACAATTTTTATGGTTGATATTATATATTATGGTCAAACTTATCGATGACTTTAACAAGTAGTATTTAAAATGGTGATTGAAAGAAAATAACTAAAAAGTTGATAGAAGTTTCTAATATAGAGACAATAAACGTCAATGTATAAAAATGATAGATTAATGACGAATCAAAAGGTGGGTTCCCATATAATGCTTATCTATAAAATGTATTGAGGTAAACTAATTATGCTTATGTTTTGCTAATAGTTGAAGGCTTTCACGATTTTCTTCAAAATAACTAGCAAATTGTAGAATACATAGTGTTAACTAATTGATATGATCATTCGACTTGAATTGAATCGATTCTTGTTTTGTAATTAATTGAACCGAGAGTCAAATAAATACTTGGCCTCGTTATATAAGAAAAATCTAAACCTGAAACGACGTTGTAACAAGTTTGAAGCATAAAGAACAAGATATCGGTAGGGTTTTGATTACAAGAACTTTGGAAATCTAGCATCAAAAACTTGCTAAAAGCTAGATAACAATGACTTTGGCTCTACATATAGCTTAAGGGGTGTTTTATTAAGGTTTTGAACAAAAGTTGATGAGAATTAAAAATAAATGCTTGGTTTAGAAGTATGAATTCACAATCGAGAATCATATGCTTGAATTCAAGATTCTGCAACTATGAAATAGCTGCATGATTAAATTTGGAATTTATTCATATTCTTGTTGTAAACCTATTTTAAATTCATACTTACGATGTTAGTGGCTGCGTTACCAAGAAACCATTTCTGTTATATGCAACGTTAGGCTGCTAGGCAAGGCAATCATTTCTTCATCATATATATCAGCGCCACGTTAGCTTTCTCTCTCATCTCACTTTCCTTCACCACTCTTCACCTTTTAGAGGGCAAGGGAAACCATCATCACCTTTGACTTCACATTTAATTAAATACCCACTTTATAAAAATATACCCCACTAAATACCCCACACACACTCACACATAAAATAATTAAAATAAAAAAAGTACACATGGGGCCCAAGTTTTTTGCTTTTACATTTGGTGATGCCTTCATCGAATATTGTTTTAGGTTGTGTGCTTGGATGATGAAGAATGGTGAGGGGCAAGGGAGTTAATTGGTGATGTGGGCCTATTTGGTGATATGATCACTTCCTTGCCGAGTGGCCTTAGTGAAGTGGCTATACCGAGTTATTTTATATATATATATATATATATATATATATATATATATATATATATATATATATATATATATATATATATATATATATATATATATATATATATATATATATATTTCACCCTGTTTATGTTTGTTTTTTGGTGAGATAAAATCTCAAAAAATAATTGGTTAAAATGCGGAAAACATGGTTACCAAAAATACTAAAGCTATATGCTCCTTCCGTCTAAAAAAAGTCAATCTTACTATTTATTTTTGTCCCAAAATAAGTGTTCAGTTTTTATATATGAACAGTAATTATGACTAGTTTTCCTACTTTACCCTTCTAATTAAAACTTGTATTAATTACTCATTTTTTATTTTTATATTAACTGTAAGGGTAAAAATGATTTTTTATCAATCAAAACTAACATTAATTACACACATTATAATTTCTATATTTTTTGTTTGTAGACTCTTGGGACAGAGGGGGTATTTTTTATTTAGGTGTGAAAAGATAACTAAAGGATATAGAAACGTATATTTATTAAATAGTCACATTTTCCTTTATTTATTTATTTATTTATTTATTTATTTTTCACTTTGAGTTTGAGTGGCTATTTGAATATTTTTCTGGAAATGAATTTTAAAAGTACAGCATCTTATGTGTACTTGGATGGTAGTGATGTGAAAAAAAGAAAAATATTAAACAAACTTGTATTGTAGTCAATTAATATGACAATTATCAACCAAGGCAGGTCAAAATCCAAGAGGAATAGCCATTGTGGTCGGTAACTAAACTTTTAGATTCATATGACGAGTGGGTCAAGTTAGATGCAAATCCAATAATAGTAACCGACGGATTACAGAGAAAGAATGGTGACATGAGACATATTATAAGTCGGCGGATCATCGACATAGCAGAGAAAAACAATGGTGAGATAAGACATATTATAAGTCGGCAGATCAACTTAATATTCAATTTAAGCCGTATAAAATCAATTCAAAACTAATCAACTAGAATATTTTACCATTTATAATATTAACATATTAAAACATTATTTTAATGTCTCATAAATAATAACTATAATGCAGAATCATAGTGATATTTACCAAGATAACTAAAACAAAATCTCTATCTCGAGCTAGGCACATGTAGTAATTGTACTAAGAAATCATACGTTGAACTTGGTATATTACATGTATTACAATTTTAGTTGTTATTATAAGTATTTCATATATAAAATAAAGTGTACCTGAGTACGCACGAATATTACATGTGAAAAAAAGGAGAAAAATATTTTTTTTATTATTTTTTAAATCATATTATGTTTGGGTAATAATGTAATGTAGTATAATATTACTCAGTTTTAAATAATCTTTTAATTATTTTAGATCTGATTATAAGATGTTGACTCACCTTTTTCATTTGTAGTTATAACTTGCAAGTGTGTTTTTTTACCTAATGCTTGGCATTTTGTAATGTCTTGATAATAACCTTTTGACCAGAAACACCAAAATTCACTACCATACGTGCAAATAAAAATAAAGTTTTCTCAACTTAATTTTATCAAACTTTTTTCTTGCTCCAACTTTATCAAAGTTGATATCTTAGTTTTTATATTTCACAACAAGCAATCCATTTTTCTAGAAATTAATGTAAACGCATAGCCCTTTGAAATATTATTTTCTACAATAATCAAATATTTCAAACTACCACATACAAACATTTTATTATTATTTCAAGATACCAAAAAAGGCAACCATACATACATCATTTGTTATAGCTTATTGTGAATAACATTTCTGCTACGTGCAACAGCTATCTTCCGTACAACAAAAAATAATTTTTCTATTAACATTTACACTTTTCATCCTTCAAGATTTTAAATTATACCATGTACCATCCTTTGCTATAATACAACAACAGATAATATTATCTGCAGTTTGCAGCATGGATCATTTTAGCTAACTTATTTTCATAATAACTAGTAATCAGATTTTTATTTTTCCTAAAACGCAAAATACTATAATCTCATCATATATAAACTTTTTTTAGCTTATATACAATGAGAATATAGTATTTTGTGTTTCTCATATATAAACAGTTACGCACGTCACATTATTTTTTGAAGAAACTTGCATCCGCAACCTGTTAATCGAATAACATCCCACACTATTACACGGTAACGCTAAAGATCAATTAATGCATTTTTGCTAGACCATAACCGTTGGACAAGCACATATCAAATCAATACCTCATTCATGCATCTAAAAACTAATTTAAACATTTAACACATCGATCATATTGTATTTGATAGGGCCGACTATCTTGGACTTTTCAAAAACCATGTCTTTGACCTGAAATTTAGAAACGAAAATGGTTAGCTCGTGTATAAATTTTTAATAAGTACAAATCATATGTTTTTTGGATCTTCTATAGTCGTTTAATTACTTGTATAATTTGTTTATGCAGAAAATATAAAAAAATCTGACATACATTCAATTGTTGTACCGTTGGAATATTTCTCCTGACTTATCACAATATTTTAATAGTGCTAAGATAACTAAGTAAGACAAAAACAAACAAACATTATGATTATGTTTTTTAAACATGTACTATAACTCTAGAATATTTAAAACATATGTCTTAAAATACACTTTAATCTTAACTAAATTTTATATGTAAGTATTAGTACTAAGAAGCTTGGTAAATGCATTTGTCATATATGTAAACCAAAGAATCCGATTCATGTAAATTACCTTACCTAAGCTAGTATTAACTAGTTTAACATTTCGCATACAAAAACGCTTGTGACTATTACTTTAAAACATGTGATATCTCAAGTTCAATTCGTACTAAGTGCAATAACTCTAAAGTGATTACGCCAACCTTTTAAAAATAAGTAAGATTTACCTGATTTGAGTCTGTGTGTTGATGAGTTCAAACTTTGTAAATTAGCAGGCCAAAAGGTTGAAAACCATGATTACCACCCTTTATATCCACACTTACATTTCTAAAAACAATTAGGTTTTCCAAATCAAATACTCCATATATGTATTTCATACTTTCTACTTCCAAATACGCCATACAATATGTGCTTTTCAGAGAAAAAAAACTTTCTACCTCCCGCAATGCTTCTAAAAAAAGTTACTACTATGCTAGCTTTAAAATCTCATAGCCTTTTTAGACGTGTTATTGTGGTTTTGGTGATGTTTCCAAACTTTAATATTGTCTGAATATTTTTGGTATAAGTTGCTAAAAGCCTACAATCATATTCCACAATTGTTGTATGTCTAGTCTAATGTCAAGTGTCAACATATTCATCTAGGGTAGTATTATTGGAACACACCTTTTACCCTTTTACTAATCTTTTATCAATTTATTGGTTAGACAAGACAATTTATAATGATTTTTTTTTTTTTTTTTTTTTTTTTTTTTTTTTTTTTTAAACTTTTGATTTGTCAAGTTTTATATTTTATGTTATTTATTTTTTTTATAGTTTTTCCCACTTTATTAATAGGATAAAGATAATTTTTTATGATTTTCTGATCCGTATTTTTTTTGTTACTACTTTTGACTTGTCAAGATGTATATATTTTGCGCTGTGCTTTCTGTTTTTAGTTTAATAATAAAAATAAAATTATAAAAATAATAAAAAAAATAACAATAATTAAAAGAGGTAATATAATAACTTTAGGAAAAAGTACCAATAACCCATATCATTCATTTATGGAAAGAGTTCATCTAAGTCATCAAGTGACTTTATATTTATTTACTTGAGCAAAATTTACTTTTAGCCCAACAACTATCGTGGAAAGATTTTCAAAAATAAGCAAACTTTTTATTGATATATCATAATATAAAAAAGACACGTATGAAAATCTTTTATATAATACAACAAAACCCCTATTGGGAATTTTTCATTTCAAAAAAATGCATTCATACCTTATTTAGTAATAATTTTATTTAAAAAAAAATTATTTTCTTACTAGGTAATATTTTATATTTATCCATAACACAAGTAGAAGATAAATACAAAAAATTTAGATAAGATACAATTAATAATAGGATTAAAATTTTTAAATAATTATCTTTAATAATAAAAAAACTATAATTAAACATCATAAATCAAACAAAACAAAGATTAAATTATTTATTTTTTAATAAATAAAAATATATGATTCAAATTCTTTTTAAAAAAACCCGCACGTGCACGGGCATTATAACTAGTACATAATAAAACATAATGGGAAAGTGAATAACGCGGCTAGAGTGGCCCTAGTGTCCCAAAATTCAAAAACAGAATTCCATGACGTATATGCATGCATATTACAGCTCATACTATAATTATCTACGCGTATATTAAAAAATAAAATAAAAATAGAATATCTCAAATTCTTGGAAACTTATATTTCCAATTGCCCACCTTTGCGCAAAACCAATTTTAGACAATCCGTTATATTGTAATAACAAAATGTAGACGCATGCATCGACAATGGGGCATCCCGAATACGCGTCAACTTCTATTACGCCCACCCTACCAAGATGCGTTGAAGGTCAAAAAATTAGCAGACGATCAAGTTGTGAGAGTTTTGTTGCATGTATTATTAAATGACTTTTGTGGGTTATATTTGACTATTTGTGTTTAAGTGTGAAATGTCTTGATGGTGAAGTTAGTTGTTTTATTACATAAATTGATGATGAAGTTGGTTGTAGTGAGCAGGCTGATATAGTGTTAAAGTGACGATGATTAATTTGGTGTCGATGCCTCCTTATTACACACAACTTTATATTTTATGTGAATTAACCGTAAAACTGATATTTGAAGATTAAAAATATTGACAAAACTAATATATAAGCCTACACTACGGCAAGCACCCATGTCAAATACGCGAACTCAGAGCTTTAGAAGTAATAACATCCATAACACTAAAAAGTGTTGCCATTTATCCTCACTTTTAAAGCATACAAAAATACATACTCACTAATAACACCATTAACACATCTTTTTTCAAACCCAACATACCTGACTAAAACACAAATACCAATTAAATAAATAAATAGGTTTTCTCCCTTCAACACACGTTGATACAACAATGTGAGGCTTAACGGCTTGGATATGAAAGGGGGCGGTGTGATAACATTTTATAACACGATGCCACATAAGATTAATGCCTCATGTGGCGTTACCGGACCTAGACCTCTCATACTCGTTTTGCAAATTCAACTTCGTACATGGGAATTTCAAAAATTACATTGTTTCAGTGTATCACATAACCTTGTTCAAGAAATACTACAAATGTACGTTGTTTCGAAATGGAAAATGACCTAAAATAACGTCAGTGTCATCGTCATCGTCATTTTTCACATAAATGGGTTGTGGTGTATTAAGGAGTTGGTGAATTTGCCATAAGTGTTGCAAGGACTACGTTGGCCACTGATATCAATCCCACTAAACTTTCATGTCAAGTTATATTTATATATGGTGGACCATTTAGAAAAGAAAATGTTTTAGGCAAAACTACACACACATACTATAGTAATATTTATAACTTTTTGTTACAAATTTACAATGTTAATTTACAAAACTATGGATATACTGTCGAATTATTTTTTTTAAAAGGCAATATATTATAGAGAATCTCGAAAAGACAACAATACAATACAAGGCGCCTCAGACGATTAACAAGATAATTAAAAAAGGAGGTGTCCCAGACAATATATTATAATGTCGAATTATAATGTAGTTTGAATTGTTCGACACTTGCATAATCCAATAATGTGTGTCAAAAATTAGAGGCGGAACCACAATCAAGAGTCATCAGGTTCAATTTACGAAAAGTAACGAAAATTGTAACCTAAAAATTAAATACCATGTTGATTTTACAAAAATCAGTATAATTTGACACTACGCAAGAAAAATTCATAAGGTTTCTCTGCATCTCGAAAACCCCCGGTCCCGCCCCTGTGGCAAATAATACATTGTTATAACCTGTTACATCAAGCTAATAGCTATCCTACTAGGAGTTAAAGGTGACAAAAGCTATTGTTTTAGTTTATCTCATGAAAAATAACAAACTTAAATACGGCAAGTTACTTAAAATCAATCAAACAATTAATCCATTTAACAACACACTCAAAACTTACTAGTTATTTGAACTACAAAGCAACAAAAAAATATCATATCCTAATATATCTATGAAACATGTCTTGATCCAAATTTCCAAATTTTCATATGCATTAAATTTACGTACATTCATCTAAACTCTCTTAAAAACAGGCTTAGACTTTAATAAACTAACAAAAACACAACACTATCTATAAATGGATACAACTCATACAAGAAGTGAAGAAACAGCAAAACTAAAAAAGCTGTAAAGAGGGTTTCCAAATATTTACTTTCATTAAAAACACCGTACAAATTTTACCAAACATCTTTAATATTTTTACAGCTGTAAAAATTTAATATAAACACTGACAATGATGATGAGTTTTATCATCAAAATGTGTAAATATATTTGCGGTAATTACGGCGGCACACATCGATACGGCATACGGTGGTTCGAGGTATGCACATACTAGATTTAATGCACCTGATCCTATATTTATTATTTAAGTAGTGTTAGTGGTACTTTTATATCTTTCTCAGTATGATATAATTCATTCGTCTCAAATTATAAGTCCATTTTGATTTTGCACAAAGTTTAATAAATTCTCACTAACTAATTAATTCACCAATCAAATTTTTTCTCTCTCCACTAAAGTGTCATTTGATTGGTTGAAATAGAAAATTGACAAGTATTTTGGGACAACCAAAAACAAGAAAATGGACTTATAATTTGAGACGGATGGAGTACTTTTTTATGGTTTTTTATCCCGTATTTTATATCTTTAACTATTTTTTACTTGTCAAATTTTATATTTTTATGTTTCGTATTTTTTTTAACAGTTTACTCACATTATTAACAGGATAAGACTATTTTTTATGGATTCGTATAATTTTTTTGTTTTACTACTTTTAACTTGTTAAACTTTATATTTTTTGTTTCGTAATTTTATAATAAAAACAAGATTATCAAAATAAAAAAAAAAATTAAGAGATATTACAATCATTATAGGGTACCAAAACCTATCTATTACCTGTATTATTTTTATTTTAAATGTATTATTTCATTAACATTATTAAAGTCTATTAGTGGGTTATTAATTAAATTATGTAATGTAAATGATCTAGTGTGAATCGTGTTGATTAACATAGTCTTCTATTCGTAATTATTACTTCGTGCTTGGTGTGTAATTACTTTGATGTGAAATGTGTTGGTTACTCTCTTTTAGCAATTTATACTTATGTTAAACTATATAGTATCTAGAAAAATACTCGAGTTAAGCATGAGCTAGACTCGGAATAACTGAAGCTCGATTTTGGCTTGACTAAATAGTTCAATGCAGGGCAAGACCTAGGGGCTTTCAGAATTTTCGCTAAAAACCCTGTTGTATCTGAAATGAATCTGGTCCTGAAATTTTGTGTTATGCAAAAACATGTCTTTTTCGATTAGTCTATTAGTATGTCAAAAGAAATACATGTCTTCTTATAGTTTTATTGAAACTTTAACTTTTAGTTCATTTTTTCCCTTATATTTGGAAAAAAAAAAAAGAAAGAAAAAAAAAAAAAAAAAAGCACCTGATTACTTGGAGTTCTGGGTTCGCTACTGGTTCAATAGCCAGCTTTCTTTTAGACGAACTCGATTTCCTTTTCCATTAGAGTTACTCTTTCAACTAAACTTATTTCCTTTATACACAAACTTCATAACTAGTAACAAAATTCTAAATTCGAATGCATAAGTTTACAACAATGTCAAAAACTATTTGTAAAACTAGTAGAAACAATGACGCTTGACAATGAGATCATTTCAGATACTAGAAAAGAGTAGCTTGAGCTCGAGCTAAACTAGTAAGATAGTTTAAGCTTAGTCAAATATTCGTCCTCAATAAGCATATATTTTGAGTTTGTCAGAGAAAGAGACAAAAAGTCAGAAATAGTTAAGAAGATACACTACTTAAGCCGAATACATTTATGTCAAATATTCGTCATTCTAAAATAACATGACAGGAATAATTTATCCGTTTACGGTCAATGGCGGATCTATGTAGGGGCGGGGGAGGGTCCCGCCCCCCAAGATTTGCAACACCTAGTGTAAATATTATATGTTTTAAGGGTAATTTAGTCGAGGTTACAACCAAATCTCTGATTCGGCCCCTCCAAAATAAATTCGGCCCCAAAAAAAATGTTCTAGTTTTGCCATTGTTTACGGTATATGCTTTATACTTGAACTTAACTCAAGCTCAGTAAAAGCTTAACTAAAAGAGTTAAATCTAGAGACAAGCTTAAATTGTTGGTAATAAGGGAAAAAGTACGCGTTTTTCACCCTCATACCACACGTCTTGTTTATAACCAACACTCCATCAGACCCGTCTTTGTGTGTGTTTGTGTTACATTTTGGTTTTCGTAGGGTATATTTGTATTTAAGTAAGAAATGTTTTGATGATAAAATTGACACTGATGTTGATCGATAATGAAAAGCTGACGTGACGCAGAATTGGACGGTGATGACCAAGGTCACTATTAACACTTTAAGTGACTCAACACATGAAGCTAAGCTAGTGTGTGTTTTAGTATCCAACTATGTGAGAGAGACTTTTCATATCCTCACTCAATAATTTAGTATATTAAACTATCTAGTATCTAGAAAATACTCGAGTTAAGCATGAGCTAGACTCGCAATAACTGAAACTTGATTTTGGCTCGGCTAAATAGTTCAATGCAGGGGCAGACCTAGGGGGATTTCAGAGTTTTCGTTAAAAATCCTGATTTATTTGAAATGAATCTAGTCTTGAAATTTTGTGTTATGGAAAAACAAGTCTTTTTCGATTAGTCTATTAATATGTCAAAAAAATAAAATAAATAAATAAATAAAAAATAAAAAATACATGTCTTATAGTTTTAATAAAGCTGTAGATTTTAGTTCATTTTTCCTTTTATACTCGTTAAAAAAAGTTGTGTACTTGTTAACTTAGAGTTCCGGGTTCGTCTCTAATTTAATAGTCAACTTTCTTTTAGACGAACTCGATTTTCTTTTCCATTAAAGTTACTCTTTGAACTAAACTTATTTCCATTATACACAAACTTTATGACTAGTAACAAAATTCTAAATTCGAATGCATAAATTTACAACAAAGTCAAAAATTATTTGTAAAACTATTAGAAACAATGACACTTGACAATGAGATCATTTGAGATGCTAGAAAAGAGTAGCTCGAACTCGAGCTAAACTAGCTAGATAGTTTAACCTTAGTCAAATACTCGACCTCAATAAGTATACAATTCGAGTTGGTCAGATAAAGAGTCAAAAAGTAAGAAATGGTTAAAAAAATACATTACTTAAGCCAGATACATTTAAGTCAAATGTTTGCCATTCTAAAATAACATGACAGAAATAAACTCATCCGTTTACGACATATGTTTTATACTTGAACTTAACTCAAGCTCAGTAAAAACTTAGCTAAAAAAAAGGTTAAACCCAAAGACAAACTTAAACTGTTGGTAATAAGAGGAAAACTGCGCGTTTTTCACCCTCATACCACACATCTTGTTTATAACCAACACCACATGAGACACGTCTTCGTGTGTGTGTTATATTTTGGTTTTCGTAGGGTATATTTGTATTTAAATGAGAAATGTTTTGATAATAATATTGACGTTGATATCGTTCAATAATAAAAAAGCTGACGTGACGCGCAGAATTTGACGAAGAGGACCAAGGTCACTATTAACACTTTAAGTGACTTCAACACATGAAGCTAAGCTAGTGTGTGTTTTAGTATCCAGCTATGTGAGAGAGACTCTTTCCATATCCTCATTCAATAATTTGGTATATTTATCCATCATCACATTTACACAAAAATCTGTCACACTCTTGCGTGTTACAGTGTGTTCTTTTTATTACACATACAAACTTTATAAAAATATTTATATATATAAAAAAAAACTTATATATATATATATAGCTCATCATTCTCTCACATATGCCTACTTATACAGTGTAGCATTCACGAGTAACCTTTCTCGTGATTGGGCCAAATTTCAAGATCATCATCTTATAAATAGCCATTTTTATATAAACTTTGTTAAGCTTGTTATTAGAAGAAGACAAAAATAATTAAGTGAAGTTGTTGTTATTGTTGTTATGATGGAAGATTGCAGGATATCTGGCTGAATTTCAGGATTTTTTGTTGAATTTTTTCTAAGGTAATTTAAATATATTGATATTTATTTTGCTGTTTTTGGTATTATATTTAGCTGTTTTTGTTTGTGAATATGATGTTTTTTTAGCTGGTTCTGCAAGTGATATTGGATTTTTACTTGAATTTAAGTACTTATGCTTAATGGGTATGTATTAATTTTTATTTTTTATTTTTTTTAATAGTGAATTTACTGGTTATGTTTGTGATATTGGGTTAAATTTGGGGTTTTGGTGATCTTTTTAAGTACTTATGCTTAATGGTTATGTTTTAGTGTGTGTGTGTGTTTTTTTTTTTTTTTTTTTTTTTTTTTTTTTTTTTTTTAAATATATTTCTAGTGAATTTACTGGTTATGTTTGTGATTTTGGTGTTTTGGTGATGATTTTTAAGTAAAGATTGGATTTTTACTTAAAATTAAGTAGTTATGCTTAATGGGTATGTTAGCTTTTTTACATTTATTACCATATTCAACTACTTTATGCTGTTTTCTATGTGATTGTGGGTTAAATTTGGGGTTTTTGGTGATCATTTTGAGTAAAGATTGGATTTTTACTCAATGTTAAGTAGTTATGCTTAATGGGTGTGTTTTAGATTTTTTATTTAGTATCAAATTTAACTGCTTTACGCTGTTTTGTGTATGTATTTAATGATTTTTGCTGATATTGGGTTGAATTTGGGGTTTTGGTGATCTTTTTGGTTAAAGTTTGGATTTTCACTTAGAGTTAAGTACTTATGTTTACTGGGTATGTTACTCAGTAACTTAGTATTAAAATATGTTGATATGCTCTTGGCTTTATGGATCTAGTTGACTAATTATATAAACAGATCTTAGAGGGTGTTTGGGATCCCTTATTTGAGTGCATATCAGCTTATTTAAAGCAGATAAGCAATTTCAAGTGTTTGGAAAAAAACTTGCTCAATAAGCACTTAAGAATAAGCAGGTTTAAAAAAAGTACCTTAATATAAGCAATCCCAAACACCCCCTTATTCTGAGCTTGTTTGTTTCATGCAAATGTTTTTTGATGTTTTTATCGAAGGTTAGGTTTTATTATGGTGTTTATGTGAATTTTTTGTGTTTGTGATTGTAGAAGAATGTCTAGGCCACTCCACCGAGGTTTTTCGGGTGGAGGGAGGCTTTCGGGGAATATTCAAGATTTCTTGGAAGACTCTCAGATGAAAGTTAAACCAGAAAAAGATGATCTTGATAAGAACAGATTATCCCCTGATAAATTATCTTCATGGAATCCGTTTCAGTCACGTTTTTCAACTAGTCCGCCATCCAAACAAACAGAAAACGGGAATGGGTTTCATGATCCATATAGTCCTGTATCTTCACGGAATCGCTATAACTTGACTTTATCATTGCTTAAGTTTAGTTTATTTGTGATTGTAATCCTTGCCCTTACGGGGTCTTTTTGGTGGACATTATCACTTACTACGAGTGCTAGAGGCCATCATACGTTTCGTGGATATAGACGGCTTCAAGAACAGCTTGTGTCGGATTTATGGGATATTGGTGAGCTTTCAGTCGGTGGTGCTAAGGTGAAAGAATCTGAGTATTGTTCTCGGGAGTCTGAAAATTACGTGCCTTGTTTTAACGTTTCTGAAAGTCTTGAGTTGGGTTTGACCGAAGGTCAAGAACAAGACCGTTATTGCGGGCTTGCATCAAAACAGAATTGTTTAGTTCCTGCTCCTTCTGCGTACAAGATTCCTCATAGATGGCCTACCGGAAGAGATGTTATTTGGATTGATAATGTTAAAATTAACGCAGAACAAGTACTTTCATCGGGTAGTTTGACAAAGAGGTAAGATTCAAAGTGATACTTAAAATGAAGATTTGATGAAAATTATTCGAAATAAATTTCTTATTACGTGTTATATTATTGATGTGGCTGCAGGATGATGTTGTTAGATGAAGATCAAATTTCATTTAGTTTTGCGTCCTCTATGGTTGATGATAATATCGAAGACTATTCTCATCAGATTGCGGAAATGATTGGTTTAAGAAATGTGTCTTACCTTGTACAAGCAGGAGTAAGTGATATATCTTTCGTAAAATCAGATACCTTTTACGGTTCAACTTACTCGATATAAAAATTAGGTTATATGTGTTTGTATTGTGGTTAAAAGCATGGTTTGATGTTTACGGTTCTTTCGTTTTTTTTTGTCAGGTGAGAACTGTATTGGATATAGGTTGTGGTTTTGGTAGCTTAGGAGCACATCTTTTTTCGAAGCAACTTTTGACAATGTGTGTAGCAAACTATGAGTCTTCAGGGAGTCAAGTCGAGATAACTCTTGAAAGAGGTCTTCCTGCGATGGTCGCCTCTTTTACGTCAAAAAAATTGCCATTTCCGTCTCTTTCCTATGACATGGTGCACAGTGCATGGGATGGGATCGACTGGAATCACAAAGGTACAATTCTCGTTACTTCTCAACTAGCTTTAAATCCAGCTTTG
Source organism: Artemisia argyi (assembly GCA_030686995.1). Lineage (NCBI taxonomy): Eukaryota > Viridiplantae > Streptophyta > Magnoliopsida > Asterales > Asteraceae > Artemisia > Artemisia argyi. Next base: position 8,007,939 of record CM060703.1, read on the forward strand.
GTCACTTCCGACCGTTGTTTCGTACTTTTTTTGGCTTTTTCTCGAACATAAATTGACCATTTCACCTTTTATTTTTCAATTTCCAGATGGTATACATCTTATTGAGGTAGACCGAGTTCTTAAACCCGGAGGATACTTTGTTTGGACCTCGCCAATTGCTAACACACCAGTCTCCTCTCGCAACAAAGATAACTTGAAAAGATGGGATTTTGTGCGCAGTTTCGCGAAAGATCTTTGCTGGGACTTGTTGTCACAACAGGATAAAACGGTTGTATGGAAGAAGCCTAGTATTAAAGACTGTTATGCTTCTAGGTAAAGACTACATTCTTGCAACTAACGTTCAACCATGCCGTCTTTTAATTTATATTTTTATTATTAACGAGTTCTAAATCTTGTTGTGAACTACTTTAATTAATAGGAACCAGGGATCAGGTCCTTCGGTCTGCAAAGTGGGCCGTGACGTTGAGTCTCCGTATTATCTTCCCCTCGAGGCATGCATTGGAGGAACTCACAGTCGCCGATGGATTCCAATCGAGAAAAGACCAACCTGGCCTTCTAGAGCCACATTGAGCTCCAAGGAACTCGCGATTCACGGTAATTCTTATTTAAAAAATCAATTGGATAAAAGAATGATTGTGGCCTTAATTTCCTACGGTTGTTATCAGGTGTACTTTCTGATGACCTTTATGAAGATAATCTTAACTGGAAGTCAGCTGTTCGAAATTATTGGTCTCTATTATCACCGCTTATATTTTCCGATCATCCAAAGAGACCTGGTATCGAGGATCCTGTGCCACCTTATAATATGGTCAGAAACGTCTTGGACATGAATGCTCATTTTGGCGGTTTTAATTCTGCATTACTGGAAGGTGGGAAATCTGTTTGGGTCATGAACGTGGTTCCTACCAGTGGTCCTAACCACCTACCGCTTATCTTGGACCGAGGTTTTCTTGGCGTCTTGCATGATTGGTATTTTCTGTTTTTCTATCTTTCTAGTTATAATTTATAAATAATTCAGTACAGTACTATCTAATTTGTGGTTCATCTCTAAAGCGTCTAACGGGTAAAATTTGCATAAAGTGTTTGTGGTCCCAACCCGGCCTGTTCCGACCCACACAAAAATGACCCATTTCCAACCCAAATCCCTTTGACTAGTTATAATTTATATGCTTATGGATAGTATGTTATTGAATCATGTAGGTGTGAGCCATTTCCAACGTATCCTAGAACATACGATTTAGTTCATGCCGAAGGCCTTCTGTCACTCGAAACTGCAAAGCAGCGTCGTTGCAGCATGCTGGATATATTTTTTGAGATAGACCGGTTACTCCGCCCAGACGTAAGTAGATTATATGCTTAGTTTATCTATTTTGACCTTTTAATTTATAGTTTTTCACAAACACATATGCTTCTTACTTGCAGGGTTGGGTGATACTACGTGACACGTCATCTCTAATAGAAACAGCAAGAACAATAACCACAAGATTAAAATGGGAAGCACGAATTGTAGACATCGAGAGCAACAGCGATGAAAAACTACTCGTCTGCCAAAAACCTTTCATTAAGAGACGATCAAACATGTCTTGAAGAAAAAGTCAAGTTTTGATCTCGGGACATACTTAGAAGCGTGAAGATTGCAAGTTTTACAAGAATACAAAGAGAAAACGGGTTCGGCTGTAAACTGCAGAAAGGACCTAAACGAATACCCCAAGGGAGCCGTAAGGCAAACATGGGACGACCAATGTAATTACACGACGATTATAGGTTGGAAATTTTTACAATTTTTTTTTGTTCGTTTGTGTCGTTATAAACTATACAAAAACAAACCATGATTTTAATGATGAATATGGTTATAGAAATAAGCAGAAGTTGGATTTGATGTTACATATATACAAAAGCTTTTGATGATGAAGGAAACATTATTGTGTTCTTGTTCTTGGTCATATTTTCCCTTTGATTTTCCAAATTTATGAATTTATTTATTTTGATGAAAATAAATTGTAAAAACATTTTTTCATTTCGACATAAATCATCTTTGTCGGAGGTCTTTGTGGAAGTAGTTTCTCTACTTTCGAGTTTATCATGAGATAAGGGTAGGACATGTGTACATTTTACCTCCTCATATCCCGCTCTGACTAGATTGGATATGTTGTTGTGATCCTCAAAGATTTTTACTATTCATTTTACGTTTAAAGTTTTGCCAACGACAACTCATTGTTAAGTAGATGACTGACTTTCATTACAATAACACACATGAATGATTCTGATTAGATGATAACGCCGTTTAAACAACAGTACGTACTTAAGTATGTCGTTAGCAAAACGAAGCAAGACACTTAGGTTTAAACTATCAAGATTCAGTTTGTATAAGTTACCTTTACCTTGGAGATAACTTTTCAAGATTCACACTTCATGTGTTCTTGACTTGGTAGTCGTGAATGTGAATTAATGTACAGGATTCTGTTATGAGTTTGTTACCAAAAATATGTATATAACTATATCCAAAACCCAACAATCTCGAGCAAATCTTGGATCGAACATTAATGCTTTTTAATATCAACTTGACATGGTAAAAAAAATAAATGTAATGCCCCCATACAATGTGGTTTTAAGCATACAAAACTACAAAAGTCAAAAGAAGCCTTGAGATAAATAGTTTTTTTTTTTTTTTTTTTTTTTTTTTACACAATTGAGAGAAATAGTTAAAAGCAAGGTTTTAGCATGCCAAAATAAATAACTAGAATGTTATATCACAAACTGGAGGATACCAATCTTTTTGACTAAGATGTACGCGATTTTTATCGGGTTAACCCAACGATCGTTTCTAGCCATTTCCTGGCTACGCCCAAATGTAAACACCTAGTTTAGTTTGAAACCCTGACCTCTAGTGAGACAACAAAACACCTCACCACTAGACCATTAGATGATGATTATATATCGACTATCGTAGAACATTATTATATCGTTTAAAATGGAACTTGGACATTATGTCATAAGTAGCATAATCCAGATTATACTTGAAGGGGTTATGTTGTTAAGACCCTTATAAAGTGACAATAAAAGGTTTTGATCAAAATTAACAAACCGTGATACACACTGTACAAACACGCAATACATATGTTCCACGAAACCTCTTATAGGAGAGTCCGTATAAACTCCCCTTACAATTACTTGAAGCTCATTACTCACGAGTGTTATAGATGATACTCATGATAGTCTTAACTAGTGGATGTGTGATGAAGCTCATTACTCACGAGTGTTAGAGATGATACTCATGATACTCTTAACTAGTGGATGTGTGATGTGTCCATTTTGTTTTATCATATTAAGGAATCAAATGAATAAAATAATTAGTGATGTTTAGAAAGAAAAAACGAATCAAATAGGTCGCCATCAATGATTAAAAATTCATTACAGATGCAAATCATGCAATTCTAAAAAAGTTATAATAATCTTCTTTAATACTAGTATATAAAAGAAAATTGGAGTTTATATATTAGTTGAAGCAAACAATAGACAACAAGGTCGCTGTAGTGTAGTGGTTATCACGTTTGCTTTACACGCAAAAGGTCTCCGGTTCGAACCCGGGCAGCGACATAATTTATTTTTTATTTTTTATTTTTTATTTTTTATTTTTTATTATTATTTTTTTAAATTATCTTGCAGCCAATAGCCCGATATCGACTAGTAGCACAAAAGGCAAAGCTCATATAGCAAATACAAATTTTATGTAATTCTTAAACAACGTCTTTGTGCATCCTAGATGATTGACTTCTGACTATACGTTTGTGTTTGATGTCTTTGCAGTATGGGCGAACAGGGAGACCGTCGTTTTTCTTACTTCAATCGGTCTAATGCTTCTTATGAGCCGCCAACACATCTTGTAAAAACTTATGCACATGCTAAGTACTCAAGTTAGACTTCTTTTCTGATATGAATTTTTGATCTAGTTTCATAGTAGATGCGACTATGTGAGTGTATGATTAGAGCCACTTCGGATGCTTATTTCTGATCTTTAAACCTATCCAAAAATGAAACATCTTACAATAAATTAAACATCATTTTGCAGAGTGGTTTGTGTTTTTTCATACATTGGTGTCGTCGCATCACAAACATATGAAAAACCACAATCAATCTAAGTCTGAACCCCACAACTTCATACACCTATCACCTATGATAAGCCTTACAAACATCAACGAAACTTGAACGTTGTTATTGGAAAAGTCAACTTGAAAAACATTTATTTTAGGGGGGACCGATATCTTACGCTAAAACTTTTGTATTAAAAATCACTATAACAATATATAAAAAGGTATAAAATATACGTAGGTCAAAAAATTTGGAGCATCTAGATTTTCTTCATCTTCATCTATTTACTCAAATTATCTCCAGTACAAATCTTGAATTACAATAATCTTCATATAAAATGTACCTGTTTGGTAATGTAGTTGTTTTACATATTTCTACTACATATAACA